>JAZGTI010019009.1:0-11325 GCA_036877585.1 Botia kubotai | reverse complement strand
CGAACCGCTGGTGTCTGAAAGAAGAAAACACACTCTTAATGTCATAAAGATTACACAGTCATGTCTAAACACATAATTACCATCATATATTTACTGACCATGTAACAGATTGGTGTTGTTTTTAACTGAAGAGGACACATGAAACCTTTCTATACATACACAAGTGTGTGTGTGTGTGTGTGTGTGTGTGTGTGTGTGTGTGTGTGGAGTGTGTGTGTACCTGAGCAGGTGGTGGAAGAATCGCCGGGCGTAACTGCTAATGGGGTCTCTGTATTCCAGTATGACAGTGTCTGACATGGGTCTGGATGGGGCGTAGAACATCCCCAGAGCTGCTTCTAACTGATCTAAACAGCAAAACCAAATACATAATTGGACACTTAAGCCAAACTTAAAAATCCACACTTATTAATATCGTTGATTACATTACAAAACACCTAAATGATTACAAAGTATTTAAATCATGTTATTTTAAAGGGTAAAAAGCTATTTATTTATATCTGTTTTATATATCTAAGATGAGTGTATTGTAAACCTTTAACTTTCTCTGACACTAGTTAAGTTTAGTGTCTTTTTAAAAGCTTTTTTAAAAGTATGTGGCCTTTACCCTCAGTCTGGTGGTCCAGTGGTTTCCTCAGCAGATGATCAGTGATGGAGATGAGTGACCGGTAACAATCAGCTCCCATCATGCCCCAGTCCATATTACCCAGAATTCCCAGCGCTGCGTCCACCTCTTCACAGCGCAAACGTTGCTGTATCAGATCACCTGGGCCAAGCTGAATCCCATTAAACACACCTAAACAAAAGAAAATGCAGGGACCTGTCACATGGTTAGTGCCGGGCTCCAACACATTAAGCACTGGTGCTCATGCAGGCCAAGCAAGTTTGAATCTTGCTTGCAACATTTCCCAATAACCTCACACTTCTCCTGCCTTTTTCTACTAAACTATGAATAAATAAATGATGATAAAACGAATTATGAGGAATAGAGAGACAGAGAGATTGCGAAAGCTCTGGATTGTATGAGATCTCTCGAGGCGACACTCTGTAAGATTGCTATTGACATTTGGATCGATCTTCAGCCTCTGCTGTTTCCCTATAGCACTGCTGAGGTGTGTGTGTGTGTGTGTGTGTACTGAACTGTGACACAAATTCAACAAATGCAGTCGATTCAGGTTAAACATACTCGCCGGTGTGGATACTGCTGTCAGTTAATATAGAGAATTACCTTTAAGAGAAACGTACAGCAGGGAATTAGCTGGAGAGATTGAATGAATGGGTGCAGCTGAATGGACATTGAGCTGATGGACACACACACACACTTGTTTTTATGCCTTACAGGGACTTTCCATAGACATAATGACTTTTATACTGTACAAACTGTATATTATATCCCCAAACCCTTCCCCTAAACCTAACCCTCACAGAAACCTTTCTGCTTTTTTACATTTAAAAAAAAAGCATTATTTAGTATGATTCATAATCATACTTCGCCAGCGGTATGACCCCTGGCTTGTCCCCACAATGTAGGTGTGTGTGTGAACACACAGTGATAGATAAAACATGCACACACACACACACACACACATATATATATAATTAACATTAAATAAGTTCCACTAATGATGGGCAAGAATGCTTATGATAACTTTGAGAGAACTTGTAGAAAACGTTAGTCAACCTTCTGATACGGTTCCCTGAGTCTATATTATAGTTTTTAATCTCCTGTTGTTATTAAACCTATTCTAACGTCCATCTCAGACAAAAATCACCTCCTGTGGATGCAGAAGGAGGTGCCATTTTGGGGAAAAGGCCACAGGGCCAGTATTTTTTGTAACTGAATTGGGAAGGGAGGTCGAAGAGGGGCCAATTAAAACTGCATGTGGGAAATTAACAGGCCGCCTCCCACAATCCCCCGCAGAGTCACTAATGTGACTAATAACAGAGTACAGAGAGAAACAACAGACCTCAGTCCAGTCACAGACACCACACAGAGCGTCATACACACCAGCCCAAAAACACACACTTCATGACTTCATTACGCACTTTATGACACACACATATGCACAAAATAGAGAAAGAATTAAGATGTTTTGGTTTTCTACTGACTACCCCGGGCCTATGAGTATGTTGACAGAAACAACATTATCCAGAAAACCAGAAAATGAATTATATGGGTTTGCACAAATTTATATATAAAAAAAACTTATCTAGGAATTAGTCATTTATTATTTTGTAAACATAACAAGAAACTAAATATATTCTGAGTGCAGTGCTGTCGGATTTTTAAAAATAATTTATTAAATTAATTAATAAATAATAATGATTTTTTAAATGTAATATTTACATACATATTTACATATTTACATTATCTTTGTGAGGGCAAATTGGGAATAAAAAAATGTTCAATTAGATGCTTTACCTAATAAATATTAACCATGTCAACATTTGTGTATAGTTTATTACATTAAATACTATATATAGACTTAATCTGACACAACCAAAACAAACAGGGTGTCCCGTGTGATGCAACCAAAGACCTGCAAACTCTAATGCACTGCAATTTCCTCTCCTGTTCCTAACTGCCTTTAAATTAATCTCCTGTCTCTCGCTCTTTCCCCCCCACTTTCCCAGAGCGTGCCGGCCAGCTGCCCCTCGTATCCTCTCCGTACAGCAGCTCTCCTGCGCCGAGCGCGTGCCCGGATGAGATAACTCAGAGAGGAGGGGGAAAAAGAAGGGAAGGGGAGCAAAAGAGAAGACAGCTGAAGAAAGAGTCGGCGGTCTGCCGACTCGTTCATTATCTCTGCGCTTCATCCTGTAGCACTTCTACTGATATAAGTCAATAAATGTGGGCGATTGAGCGAAACAGGTCCAACAAACAAACATGTTCACATACAAACAAACAGACAAACAGGCAAACAAACAGCGCTCGCTCGCTGCTCAGAAATACCGGCTGGAAACGATGCGCGTTTGCTTTCTTCATCAAAACGCTGGCATGCGATCAGAGGAGAAGAAACTGTTGTCTCTCTCTCTCCCTCTCTTTCTACCTCTCTCTCTCTCTTTCTACCTCTCTCTGATAGAAAACTTTTTCACTTCCGTTCAAAACTGCAGTCACTGGGAGTCACACTCAGATCCAAAGTCAAATTTAAACTCTAGGCATGGGCACGATTGGATTGGCAAACTTTATCTGACACCCTGAGGGGCTGCAAGCCACTGTGAATGATTTATCGGAAAAATGCATCCCACAATGCACCTGGAGGTGGCAGCCAAAGGGCGTGTATTGAGTGACCTCAGAAGACTTGGCCCCTGCCTCTGCCATTCCCTCAGATGTCTGTGTGCGCTTTTAAAGTTCTAGAAAGACCCCAACAGGAGTTCTAGAATTCACAGTCTGCTGTTCTGTAGTTGTAACGTCAGATGGCTTGCCCACAGTCCGTCTGATGCATAGTACACACAAAAATGGCAAGCTCTAATTTGATTGGTTAGATTTATGCCAGAGTCAAACAAAGTAGCCAACATAGAACAACATATAGTTCCTAGGGCATGCATTATTATTGCAATAATATTACTATTAACTATTTAAGCTACTGTAATAGCAGTATATAAGTGTGTTGTGTAAATTCTAATCTCTGTGGCATTGCAAATATATTCACACATACAGATTTCACTGACCGAGTCTGAGCCTGAGTGTAGCAAGTGGTCCTCCATGAAACCACAGCAGCAGTACGTCATGTATCTCCAGACCCTCATTGTCCTGGGACATTGGACAGCAGGCCCACTGCATGTCCTTCAGACCACTAGAGGTTTTCATGTGATGGGAGAGCTGAAGACTGGGGCCTAGAGAACCAGGGGCCGGTTCCTCACTCACTATCCGCAGAGGGAGAGACGAGAGCCCCATATCGAAGCACTGGAGCTCCCCTTGACCTCCGCCCACTATCAGCAGAGCTCCTGAAGGATGCCACGATAGCAAAGAAGGCACCATGGAGCAGGTGGTCCATTGAGAGAGGCCTGTCTGTCGGTCAAAAAGAACCACAGAGCAGTCCTGAAGCCCCAGGAGAACCCAGCGCTCCAATGGGTCATAATTACAGGTTACAGGTTTGGATGTGAGGGGTAGAGGAGTGCTGGACAAACGCTGGAGACGCCCATGAGCACATTCATAGACACAGGTTTGAACATCAACGGCTTGGGCCTCCTTGTGCAGCTCAGACATGGAGTGTTTGGTCTCCTGGTGCAGCTCCACAGTGAGGACATGGTAAGGTTGAGTAATACTGAATCTGCAGTCTACTGGGTTTCCGTCAGTTCGGACAGAGCTCAAGACCTACACAGACAGAACAAAGAGAGACAAGAACAATCAGTTTTGAAACACCCCAGAAATACAAAACAAAAGTGTGCTATCCTTGGATTTACTGTAAAGTACTGCCTGAACTGTTGGTGCAAGTTTATTTTTGGACCCTTTAGGGTAACACTATTTCGACGGTCCACTTTACACACTCAACTAACTATAAGCAACTCTGCAACTACATGTCAACTAACTCAACTAATTGGAGTATTAAAAGACTGTTAGGTTAGGGTTAGAATAGTAGAATGAAGTTGACGTAGTGTCCAAGTTACTTACAGTCAGTAGAAAGTCGGTTGGGAAACCATCAAAATAAAATGTTAGCATATACAGTATTTAGCAGACAGTCTGCTAATACTAGAATGACAGGTAGTTGACAAGCAAAGTTGCTTTAATGTCTGAAGTAGACTAATAAAATAAAGTGTAACCCTTTTAAAGCGATATTATTTGTAGTATATGTAGTACATATACAAATAACGAGCAGAACAGGTAATGTCAAGAGTCAGATTCAAACCTCTGCCACTCATATGAGCAACACAGCTTATATAGCTTATAGATACTGACGGCTATACCACAACTCTGGCAAAAAAAGGAATAATATTGACATACAGCTTTGATAAACATGAAAAACAAAAGAAATGTAAGAAAGATATAAGCAGAAACATGGCTTTGGTGAAACACAGGTCGTTCAGACCCTCAGCAGTTTTTGGACAACAGTGAATATTCAGCACAAGCTTCTCTTTTAAAAAAAGAGATTTGGAGATTTTGCCTCAGAATGGGTCCAGAAACAGCTTTAAAAGTGTCCCATTGGACAGCAGCACACCGGAAGTTTTAGGTTTACAGGTTTACCTGTAGTTTGTGTGTTTGTAGTGTGGATGGTGAGGTGGAAAGACAGAGAAACAGCGAAAGAGAGAGATGGGCTGGCACAGAACGATGATGTGTGTGTCAGAGAAGGAGACGGGTTGCCGTTGGTTTCCGTGGAAGCAGGGGATGAGTTTTTATCTTTTTTGGGCTGTAATCCCCCCTGGGCTGACTCCCGCTGCACCCCAGGGGGTGAGAGGGGTTTAGTGAGAGGTGGGAGGGGTTGTGCTGACAGCACAGAGGGAAGATCCGGAACAGTGCCAGATCTCCACAGAGTCAGGCCCTGCTGAGACACACCTGCCCCAGCCACAGCGGCCCCCCCTCTGGGCCTGTCCTCAGCTGGGCCTGGGCTCAGAACCAACACCCCACTGACCACTCTAGCAAAACACCAACTCCCAACTACTGCTTACGCTAATATTACACTAACCTCACTAGCACTAAGATGGTGCACTAAGACCCATTTTAAGATGGTCAACATTCTTGGCTAATGCTAACCAGTTAACAGGGAATGTTCTCAAAATGCTGGCTAACATTCTCCCAGTATATCAAGTTATTTAAAAACATTCTTGCAGTAACGATAGTATAATCTTTTTAACATCATATATCATAAATCAAAAACATTATTTTAAAGTTACTAGTGGAACTTTTTAAGTTACAGAATAATAAGTCTTAATATTGTTCGTATAACAAAGCAATAATATTAATACAACATCTAAAAAAACTGCATGTTTTTAGAACATTCAAAATAATATTTTTAGCGTTTTTGTTACTTAATGGAAACATTACAGAAACGTTGTTGCGACTTAAAATTGTTAGCTGGGTTACTAATATCCTGCTCATTGCAGGGTTGCGCGACACTCTTAAAGGGACAGTTCACCCAAAAATAAGTTCTGCCTCGATGTTCAGGCATAATGCTAGAGTCTGACAGCCTCGGTCCCCATTCACTTTCATTGTATGGAAAACAAATATCGTCAACATTCTTTAAAATTTCTTCTTGCCATAGAAGAAACATGAGTTTGAAACAACAGCGAGGAAAAATTCTCAGAATTTCTACTGTAGGGCAAAATAATCCTTTAGGCACAAACTCTTCAGGCTAATATTACACACCCTTAAACGCTAACAAACGGACAACGCTAACAACGAATTGTGGATTAAAACTCACAAATGTATCATAAAAATGTGCTAGATTGTTAAATTTCCAATAAAATTCTATTTATGTGGTATTCATACTAATTCTATGGTTTATTCTAAATGATAGCGTACTTTTAAATGAATTTTTAGACTCCCTCTCCAGCCAGTAACAGCTGAAATTGTGTGCTTAGTTAAAGACAGGAAAAGTGGCAATTTGTAAACAGAGTAACAGAGTTACGACTGGTAAATAAGCAGATGAAATGAATGAAAAGAGAAGTGTTCTGAGAGAGATAACAGAATATTCAACAACATCTAATGTTTGTGGAAAATACAACAACAACAGCCTAAAATCCAAAACAACGATTAAATATAAATATATAAATAAACATCAAACGTTTACTAAAAACACAAAACAACCACCACCTCAAAATGCAAAATAGATGCGTATATAAAAAATGTACAAATCATTAAATTCCAGGAAGGGGGAATTGATTAAAAATGTTAAACGTTTGCACAAGTAAGAGTGTGTGTGTGTGTGTGTGTGTGAGAGCATTTTGGCTGTGTGTCTCTTGGCAGTGCTTATCTCTGAGGGGTAAGAATTAAGACCACATAGGGAAAGAAAGCGCACTTTTTAAATACTGAAGACTAAGCAGAAAATGGGTTTAGCATGCAGATAGCTAAGTTAACAAAGGGAACATATATATGAGGCAGAATTGATTGAAGTGTGTGTCTGCGCGCCGAGCGAAGCGTTTGATTCTCCGCTCGCGTCTTACATAAACTGCTAGCTTGATTTCACACCACGCATCTGAAAATGACAACACACACTTTAATTAGAAACGATGAAGGCGAGAGACACTTTAATGTTTTTAACCGTAGAGAAATGAGACAGAGAGAGAGACAGAAAGAAAGAGAGAGAGAGAGAGAAAATAAATAGGTGAAGGCCCAGAATAAATCGGGAGTTCGTTTCCAACCAAAGCAATTTAACGTCGTTCCACACTGCCCCCCCTGTCTTTTATAACAGTTTTATTTAGCATTTTCCACCCCTTGTTTGTTTTCGTCTGGTGCATTTGTGATTGGAAACGCTGCTCATTGCTGGTTCCTCTCATCGCCTGCTTTACGAGCGGAGATTTTACATACGTTTAAAACCAAAGCGCGACGTCAGAGCTCAAGCATCACTTGCTGATTTTTGAATCGTCACCATTAAACTGCCACTGAGAGGCAGAAAAATGAAAGAATGAAGAGATGAAGGGATTGGAAAGCGGACGGATAGTCCTGGATTGTCATTTTTTCCATGATCAAAGTCTGGGCCTGAATTATCAGCACTTTTAATGACAACAGAAAGACAGGAGAAAGTACAACAACAATTTAGGGTGTATTCTGGAAATCTGGGACAATGTTGTGTCAACCGTGTTACAGTGTAACTACAGATCTGCTTGTGACGGAAATACACACAGTTCAGGTGTTTCACATTCCACCCAAATCCCCAATAATCTGAATACACTCGATGAGCCCAAAATTTCTGGAAATGGAGGGGTTCAAAGGTTAGAGGTCAACTGTTCCATAAAAGAAGGTTCAAGTGAACAGTCTGCAGGTAACAGCAGCGCATTGATCAAACACAATAGTGTCTGGTAAAGCATGACAGAAGAGAAAATGTAAAGCGGTACAAAACACATGGACAAAAAAGCCAGTGAGTCTTTCTTTAACTATAGGCAGTGGAATATTAAGAATAAAGGTATTTAAATGGTTCTTCAAAGTGATGCCATAAGAACCATTTTTGGTTCCCAAAAGAACCATTCTTTCTTACACAGTGAAGCGTTTTTTAAGAGTGCATTGTGAAGGTTATTATTGTTTAAACTCCTTATAATATTTACAAGTTCATGGTTTGATTATTAACTGACCCTCCAATTGACCTATTAATAGTTCTCCAGTAGCGTGGAGAACAGTGTGTGTTTATCAGCTTACCACAAGCCCAGGAGTATCTGAGCAGGCAAGGAGCACCAGGTTGGCTCTGTCCATTGCACTAGGGATGGGAGACCAAGGTCTAACCTCCTCGGTACACAGCGGCCCCCAGCACACGGCCATATCCTGAGCTTGGTTCAGTCCCACGCGGCGCTCCATGCGGCGCCCTCCACCAGGTGCATCCACCACTGAAACCTGCGTGCAGAACAGCAAGTGTGAGGGAATCAGAAACCTATATCTATAACCTATGCATCTATACAACATGCCCTCCAGTCCTGCGCTGCCCTCCACTTCTGCGCATAACACATTACGGTAGCTTGCTGTTTTGTTAATGTGGACTGAGCTGTTTTGGGTTGCAGGGCGTTTGTATTGTTGATGGGGATTTTAATGGATTCATTGAAAATAGCTGCATTTGTTTTGCAAGTTTGTGTGGCGCAGGTCAAACTGTTAATGAGATAAATTCCTGATTTGGGCAGATATACTTTCCAGAACGGGCAAGGCTGAACTGGGATCAGATTCTAGTTTTGTAAGACCTTTTGTGTAAACAAGAAAAATAGGAGAGAATTCACAATAAAACTTAAGAAAACACATATTAAATATTTGATTACAAAGGTCATTGAGAAATAACCTTTGTGATTATTTCCTTGTGTGACAGCGATCCCCCATCACTCCTACTCAATACGCATCAAATACAAAACACATTTTGGCAAACATTTTGGATTAAAAGAGAATCCACGTAAATTACCACGTAAATTACCGAGTAAATAAAGCTCAGCTCTGTATTTTACTGCTGACTCAAGTCTGATTACATTAAAGTTAATTGACATTAAAAGGAGACACAGTAATTGAGACACACCTGCTGTTGGGATGATTCAGTCATCACTGAACCAACAGCTGTCTAGACTTAACACAGACATAACATCTAAATGACTCTAAACAAGCTTCTTCGAGGGAATTTGAACCCACTATCTTTACAAAACAGACTACAAGAGTGCACTACAGAGCAAAACTGCATATAAGCTACAGGGACACTAAATACAATTAATAAATGAACAAAACACAATTCAAACTGTGGGAAAACAAAACAGAATCCATCCCTCTCTTCGTTTCATTTTGCCCTCCCCCCCAAAACTTGATTCCCCATCTTGCATGTGCTATAATCAAACCTTCTTTCTGGAGGATTAGACTCAAAGCTTAGTCCAGTGGAGCAGGCAGTGGATGGGGACAGCCGGGCTGGAAGGGGGGGTGCGGGTGCAGTGGGCGGAGTGGTGTCGGAAGGGAGGGCAGGGCAGGGTTTTTTGGGGGGTAGGGGGATGGCTGTACGGTCCCCCCTTATCAGGGCCATGCTGCAGGAGCCAGCCACACCGCAGGAGAGATTGCTTTCATACTCGGGCTGCGGTCGCAACAAAGCGTCCCAGTAATGCGATAACGTTCGGGTGCGGAGGGTGTTAAGAGCCTGATGTATTTATGTATTGTGTTTAGTCCATAATCAGACCCCTCCAAATTGTGATCTGCACACACTTGGTCTCCGGCCTATTAAAATGAGGTTAATGCTTTCAAAAAAAAGAGAACGAATAAAGATTCTTTCCTTTCTTAAATTCTGTTATGGATTTTGGAGAAGTTAGAGATGAATGGGATGAGGGCAGAGGAGATGGACTTGACCCCATCCACCGACGCTATAGCAACGCCTGCCCAGATCAATTTAAAATAGAAAAATAAAGTAACAATGGTCGTGTCGGTATAAACACATCTGTAATTACACATATGCTTATAGGCATCGATACTGAAGACTACAGTACATTTCAGTTCAGTGAGTTTAATTCCATTATGCTTGGAACACTGAACATTTTCTGTTTTTTCTTGCTCCCATTTCAAAAGTGTAAACCGTACGCTGAAATAGCGCTTTGTGTAGTTGTGCGTCTAAAATGTCACATAATATCGTGTGTACGTTTTTTCTTTCTCTTTTTAAGAATACGAGATTGCTACTGACCCATAACAACTATGACATAATAACGAGCAACTGCCTGTCCTCATACTGACACTATGTAACAATGATTGATTTACGAAAACAAGGGGACTTTTACAGATTCAACAAATAACAACAAAATCCATTTTATTACAAATAACAAATAGTACAGTATTTATAGCTAGTGTAATTCACCTGCCACTGGCAAAGTGTGTCAAAAAGTACATTTTGGATAGTTCAACCAAAAATCTAAATTCTTAATTCTTAATTCATCCTCATGACATTTCAAACCTGTATGATTTTATAGCTTCTGAGAAACACAGAAGCTATTTTGAAGTACGCTGGTAACCAATCAACAGTGGCACCCCCTGACTTCCACAACTTCCACGAAGACATTTCTCAAAATATCTTCTTTGGTGTTCCACAGAAGAAATAGTCATATAGGTTTGGAATGATATGAGGGTGAGTAAATGATGCAAAAATATCGTTTGAGTGAACTCAACCACTCAATCACTATAAAACAGACGTGCTGTCGTGAAGGATTTGATCTCTTTATAATGAGACGAGTGCTGTGTGTTTAGACCTGATGCTTCCCACAGGTGAGCATTAGAGAGGAGCTCCAGTAATCAGAGTGTTACTCGTCCCAGTGGTAAAAGAGAGCAAGTAAAGCCAGGCAATAATTACAGCTAAAAGCCCCGTGGAAAGAGCCAGACCAGCCTCATTAAAGCTTTTTAATTGAAAGCAACAGAGGCAGTTCTGCCTTTCCTCTTAACGTGCTAATGTGTGTATTGAAGAGTGTGTATGTCTTTGAGCATGTGTGTGTGTGTGTGTGTGTGTTACCTTAATCTCTGCCGCTGAGAGTTTCTCCATGTGTCGTGCTGGCTCAGGTGAGCTCTGGTTCTTCCTGTTTAGATAAACCTGACACACCTGACTCCTCTCCATCATCGAGAACAGCAGGAAGCGATCGCCAATCACCGCTGGAAAGCCGAGAGCAAGGTCAAAGGTCAAGACATCCACGACCTTCTGACACAATATTTTTTATTCCAAAAATGAATTTTTTTGTTACGGTCATATTGTG
>JAZGTI010019008.1:0-11325 GCA_036877585.1 Botia kubotai | reverse complement strand
GGCTTGAAGCACACTAGCTCTGTTTTTACAGAGGCATCACAGACACACTGCATTGCATTCTTCACAGAAAATGCAATCCCACAATGCACTGCGACGCACAGTTTCTGTTATCATGAATATACACTGAATTTGACATTGGAAAATTTTGCACCATTTTTAAGATTTTTGTAAAGAATTTGACATTCACAAACTACAGTACAGAAATGTTATTCATCTACTTGATACACTACTAAATTAATCTAATAAATCTTTACCTATCAGGCACAATTGTAATTACAATTTTAATTTTAACAGACCTATATGCATGTTTTAAAACACACGCATGACGGGTCAAAATTTCTGTTTCCATGTCTTGTCTGTCCCATCTTTATATATCTTTTATATTTACTGTTGAGCATGTTTTCATTAAATATTTTTTATCCTTTGCTCTTGCAGCATGAGAAGCTAACAGCTTGTTGGCAGTTCGTCTGTGTGAAAACAAATTTGGATATAAGCACTATATCCATTTAACATGCCCTCAGTTAGTATTTGTGTACAAGTTATGCCTATGCATTTGCAAATACAGAACATTTGTTTATTCTGGACAAAATCAATCATTCATATGTGACCTATGACACTTCAAAGCAGACTTCTGTTAGTGGATCAGCACACTAGCAATTTTCAAATATGTGGTACAATTGGCTTTTTCTTTTTTTGCTTTCTGCAGTCAGTGTGTAAAACTGGAACGATGTAATCAGAGACACTCCACCACACATGGCACAGTTAAACTCAAGATGTTGAGAGCCGTAAAAGCACCACTATCTTTAGTATGTGGATCTCACTCTTCTGCACGCAGTCTGAACATGTGTGGATCTCTTGGAGGCCTCTGCGCTCTTTTTATCTCCTTTAGTTTCTAGCACGCTTCACGTCGAGCTTTGTTTGCCAGCCAGCGCGGTGAGGTTCACACTCAGAGAGGTGGCGAGGGAAGGGGAACAGCAGGCAGGAGCCCTTTTTAAACATGGCACTTGTGGGGGTACAGCGGCCCACCTATGTGGAAACATCAGGGAGGCATTGGCCTGGGGCAAAGCTGAAAATAAAGATGAAAGCAGAACATTGTGGAAGCCTGTTCTCTCGCTGATCCATCAGTCACATGTTTACACAAACACCATCTGACCACAGACCCTCAGATTGACCTGACCGTAAGTCCTATAGATGATTCTGCAGAATTTTTCGAATTTTTCTAGAGTAAGATTTAAATAAAAATATAGCTATGCTGCATGAAAAAGGAGTGAAAGGAGAAAATAAGAAATTGTATTTTACATTAAAAATGAAATCTGAAAGTTTTATGATAATTCTCATTACTGTATTGTACAAACAAAAAAATCTAATTGTTGTTGCAATGATGTGAAAAACATGATTGTAAAGTATTTCTACATCATAATAAATTGCTGTACTTTAAGTTGATTGAAAATAAACTTGTTTGTTAAGCATATTTGTTTAATATATTTGTTACTGTTAAAATAACAGTATTACAATAATGAGAATGAAAGATGAAAGTTATACAAGTAAAACGCCTGGATGCTTTATGATAAAAATTGCTTCACTGAAATATTATCACATTGCACAAGACCGTAATGGTGCTTCTTTACAAATTGCTTTTAAGGTTTTGAGATTGTGGACATGTTTTCATTATTTCACCCATAAATGATCAACAGCCCATCATAATAAAATTTGACCCCAATACTAAACATTACACAAATAGCATAGCCATATTAACCTAAATCCCACATAATACAGTTCTTAGAATGCTTCTACAGGCGGTTTTGTTTTCCTAAGACCCTCAAGGACTGTGAATCGCTGGGTGAACGTCTGCCCTCAATTTGTATAATGGTTTCTAAGCCTGACCCAATGTAAAGCCTGCATGATGAGAATTGAATTTAATTGTGTGTGTCAGATCACCATGGGTTGCCAATTATGAGCACATTTGGAAGAAATGCTGTCAGGAACTACTGCGATTGAGTGACATCAGCGACACAGGGCCATTGCTCATGTGTCAGCGTAATTAGCATTCATTTAAAGTTGCAGGGAAAGACAATTAGAGTAGAATGCATGCAGGTACTATTGATGCTAGACCTGCTTTAATTAATTGCTGATTACACATACCCACACAAAATTATATTAGATTTTTCTCTCTATAAATAAATCTCTTTTTTTGATGCCTGTTTATAGCATTTTAAAATACTGATAAGCGCACACTTGTGACCATGCATTCTATATTAATGTGCCAAGTAATGTTCGGCATTGCTTGGCAACAGTAAACAGCCTGCAGTTAGGCTAATAAGCTATATTACATGGCAGAAGAATTGCCTATTCTTATTATTAATATTAATATATGTATTTATTACTGTCTATCATATTGCGGCAGCCACTGTTTTATACAAGCAATAAGTCTGTAAGTCAATAACTGTAAGTAATTTACCAAATGGACTTCTGGAATACTTCATTCTGATTGGTCTAAACAGCATAGTTGACTTTGGCAATCACTCTCCTACAGTGTTCTTGTTTCATGTCTTTTGGTAGCATTCCACAGTCTCTTCTCAGACAATAAAATAATTTCAACTTGGATCTGTATTTCCCATTCATTTGTGTATTTGTTTGGTGGTAGTCATGTAACAACAAAACAATGTACAATAATGTTGTTATGACAAAATAAACCCCTTCTGAATGATGTACCCTGATTTATTTTGTGATAATGACTAACCCTTAAAGGCTAACCCCTTTCTTATGAAGGGCAATTTTGCCCCATTTCTCATTCAGTACATCTAGTGACAGAAGCACCTTGATATTTAGCTGTAACGCCCTCATCCATGTCAGTGCGTGACTGTTAAATGAAATAGTTTTTTGATCAAATGCCAGCTACTTTCTCTACAAATCACCCTAGTGCCACACGATCAGGCGGCTCTTGATATTCCCCTCATATCCACCCGGCTCAGTTATACATATTTGATCAAACAGCCGATATGAAGCAATAACCCCTCATGATGATAGCATTTATTCATCTGCGTAATGATCAGTCCCTGTTTAAATTGCGCTGGAAGGCCACGATGGTATGTGTTATCAGTTGCTGATGGGGACAAAAGCAACAGTGGGTGCAGATGTTGCCTCTGGAAGCCGGGGAGCATGGGCCGCCCTGGCCCTGTGGCTATGCGGAGCCCCAGCTGGGCTAGAGAGATGGAACACATTCATCTATTCCTCTCCGGGGCCTCGCGCAGGTATCCTTCCCCTGCCAGGCACCGGGGATGAAAGGCTGCAAAGGCTGTTCCACAGATGTCACCTGCTGGGGTTCAGTGGCCCTCGCCAGCAAATGTCATGTTTGGCAGCTGGTCGGCAGCTCTCTCCCCCACCAGTTGTTGGCAGAGAGGCTCCTAAAGGATGCAAAAGATGCTTGCACCAGAGGCGTCCTAACGGGACAACATTAAAGAGAGTTGTTGGCTTCTGTCTGTCATAGTACATTAACCTTGTCCTGTTTCCTGCTCTCTCTAGGGCTGTAGGGGCCATGGTCTCTGTTTCTCTCTCTCTCTCTGAGTTCTAAAGTGTGGTTCGCATTCCCCAGCAATCTGTTCTGATGCGTCTCTCCCGGACAGCCATTAGTTCAGAAAGTTTACCCTGTACACTGCAAAAAATAATTCTTTGATCAATTGATAAACAACCAAAGATTTGCCTGTTTATTGTATTTTTTTCTACAATACAAAGTCCTAGCAAATTACTATATAGCTTTCATAAACACAATGTTATTATACCATCAGATGCTTTTATATCAACCAATAAGCAAAGCGGGTTAGTTGGTTAAACGCTGTTTTGAATTCAAATAGGCTTTCAATGAAAACACCTCATTTTCTTTATACTGTCAATTGTCATGCCTTTTATTTGAGGAGTTAACTTTCCTAAAAACTGGTCATCGTTTTGTCACTGTATCCAAACATTTGCGACAGCTTTGGAACTTTTTAAGTTTCAAGTAGGCGAAGAGTCCTGCCAGGAAAACATCTGAGCTACAACATGAAAATGACTCGATATCATTTCCAAAATGATTCACTCCCCCTCCATAATGAGGGCAAGTTTTGTCATCATCGACACAAATTCAGCTAATTATCTTGCGTGCTGCTGAGAAGGCAGATGAAGACATCATTGATCGGAACAGCAACCCACTGCACTGTCATTTTGTAAAATATGCGATGATGGTTTTTGCATTTTTATCACTCACCTTTAGAGGCTATGTGCTAGAAGTGACAGATTTGATAGGGTTGTGCTTGTCTTTTTGTCATGCAGCGCGGACATGACTAATCTAAGCCTACCATCTGGTTAAAGACATGGCCCCTGCTGTCGCCTGTATTTCCCATGACTCCTTACTGCTCTTCTCCCTGTGGAGGCACATCCGGAGAGGTCGGAGGTCAACCTCATGACCTGCAGAGTGGCATTGCTCCTGCTGCTCAGAGGTCATGTCCCCTCCATGGTCTGAAAGATGTCTAAACACACCTCTGCACTGGCTTTACTATGTTGCAGTACAAGGTGGAGTGTGTATAAATACATTTCTGTACATAATATACAGTATATTTGTAAGTATTATATTATTACAGTATTTTTACAATATTCTCTAATTTAGAGTTAAATCTTAGATCTTAGATGCAGTAACTTATCAGATATGTAATTGTTGTCAGACAGTGTACATACACTCCTCATATTTACAGTTTACAATGAAATAATGAGTTCAAACAAATCCTACTTTAAACACAGAATATGTTTAACAGGAACAAACTACAACTGTGCCACACAACATTTCAAGGATTTACAGTGTGGTCTTTGTTACATTCTTGTTAATAATAAATGGATTTTATTGGCATTTTAGTGCTTCATTGGCTGCCTTTCGTTAATGTTCACCACAAATTCATAAGAATTTGTAGTGCATTCTTCAAGTTTGGAAGGCAGTTCAAAAGATTAGCTTAAACACAGAAAGAACTAATTCATTCACGGTATGATTGGTGCGTTGTCTTTAATTGCCCCTCCAATAGAAGTAAATACAAATAAAGCAAATAAATTAATGAAAGAAAAATCAAGCACTAAAACCATGGATCTACTTATTTGTTATGGTGTGATTTGGCAGAGTTCAAAATGAATGCTAACTTTATTTTTATCTATTCAAAAAACGTAACCCATATCTTTACAGTGGGTTAGCATGTGTCACGCCACCTTGGTGTTTGTAAACCATTTGTTGAGTGATTTAGGCACGAGCGTGTTTTAGGAATATTCAGTGGTTCATCTGTGCACTCGTAAAGCACTTAAACATGTAAATGACAATAGCGCTGTGATCCTGAAAGGTAACATTTGTACTATCTGAAGCTTTTAAACACATTATTGAGCAAAAAGGAACCGTGAGAGCAATAGAACAATACCCTGGAGATTCTGTGCGCAATTATGATCATCAATGATAAAGATAATTCTCTTTCAGAGTTTGCAATTAGGCTCCAGCTGCTGGGATCTGCCCCGTCCCAGTTAAGGAGGCCTGATATCACCTCCCGCTGGTGCAGTTACCCATTACAGCCAAGCGCAAAATTACTAACTGCAAAGAGCTTTGGTCACCGTCTGCCCTTAATGTTAGTAAATGCAGGCAAAATTAGATGTTCTTACTCTGAATTATAGACTGAATAAAGTGTGTTAGCAACCAGTGACCAGTTTCATTTCAACATTAGGGGAAATGTCCACCTGGTCACTAACCCCCCAAAAACCAACAAAGAACCTCATTTTAAATCATAGAAACACCACAGGTATACTGTAAAAAGGATGTTTAACCAAACTCTAAAATGATATTGAAACACTTCAGTCATTACGGTGTGCCCAAGATGCTGATGCATGTTTTTTACAAAAAGTAGCTTTCATTTGTGCTATGTTTATTAGCATCTCATACTCAGCTATTTTCAATGTTGGTAAAAATAATAATCACAATTTTAAACAATATAGGCATTGGGGGGACAATTTATTCTTCCCTTCAGCAATGTGGAGGGGTGGAGACATGCCCAAATCTATGCCAATGTTTGCAACAAAGGAAGAGTCCCCTGGCACAAGTGAATTTAGCCAAGTAGGACGTTTTCTTGCGTCAACATCTTTTGTTGATGAAGGAACAACATTCCTATCAAACAATCGTATCAAAGCACTAACCTTATTCTTAATCATAACCTAACCCAGAGGGAAATGATGCTGTTCAAGACCCTTAACCCAACCTTAAACCTAAGCTTAAAACTTGATTGGTAAATTGGAACGTTGTTTAAGGACCAACAAGTTTGTATTGGTTAAATCATGTTATGTGAGTCACACTAGCTAGAACTTCACATGGAAGATATTATATTTCCTACTTTTCCAAATGCCCTCCTTCAAAATTGATAAATTAGGAAAATCTTTACCTTTGAAAGATGAATGGAATGCATTCATGTGAAAAATATCAAACAAAATAGCTTATTAACATTTCAAAATTCCTTCTGCTTTCACTCACAATCTTCACCCGTTCCCTCACAAACAAGAGCCTGCTAACACATCGCAGTTATTCTGCGCTCGTGGCCCCGGCAAAGAGCCTTCACATGTCTGAAATTCCCAGGTCTGTGTGTTGCCAGGCTTCAGCTGTGTATTAAACGGTAGGGAGAACTTCACTATGGTGACGCTTCTCTCTCCTACAGAAACCTGCTCGCTGTGGTCGTCCATTAGTCATAATGGCGTGGAGGCACATCGCTCTCCTGCGCTATCTTGAAGTGAAATAAAGGAAGCAGGTGTGGGCAGGAAATTAATGTAAATCCATCAGTGTTCAATTAAGCTTGCACACAAAAAAGAAGTGGGTGGGGGTGGGGGGGTAGCATCCTGCACAAAACCAATGGCAGCCCTTTTCTTTGTGCGAACACGGTGCTGCCTTTCACTTCAGCCGTCGCTTTGTGTCGGAGACAAATGGAGGTAACTTTAATTATGAAAAAATAGTTGTATAAATTTTCCAGGTGCAGGTTTTTCGTGAGCAGCCGTGGTTTTCACCATTTGGCTGTCAGCATGGTGTCATGTGTAATTCTCTGTGTGTGAGTGTGTGTGATTGCATGTGTGCCTGGAGGGGCAGAGAGCATTGGCCCTCAGTGCTCAGCCTGAAAAAGCACTCTAACCTAATTTGTTTCTAATTACAAAAACAGGAAGTGCACCTGCCATGTATCAGGCCTCACTGGTTCTGACCGATGCACAGAGCGCAACAGACTTGAGATATTTTGAAATGTTTCATTTGTTACATTCCAGTTTTAAAATGGGGGGAAAGCTTTAAAGGAGCCGTTTGAATGTGTGGAGCTTTACAGTAACAGGACTGCATAATTACATTGCATATATATTATATAGTTTACAATGTAAATATGAGGAAATAAGTCATTGTTAAAGGCGTATACAGATGGACACATTGGCTCTGTTTCACACCCCTAGTGAGCTGCCTACCTATGGCATTTATAAAGCTGCAATCTGTAACTTTTGCCTCTCTATTGCCACCTCTATTTGAAACATAATATTTACAAAAAGGTTACATTACATACTTTACATATGTTGAAGTCACAAAATGCCAAACTGACATTTCCTGGAAAAATGGGCCTGACCATCATTGAAAAATTATTATTAAAATTATTATAAGCATATTATTCTGAATCAGGGTAAGGTAAGGAGACCTAATCAGATTAACACTAATCTGTTACTTACTTGTTCACTGATTTCTTTCTTTTTTAACTAAACAGTTACAGATTGTAGTTTTAAGCATCAAATGCTGTTGGTTTAGTTTAAAAGGCCAGGCTAGTTAATCTGTTATTGCTTATTCAACATGAGATATGAGATATAGCTGTGTGTGCTGTGTAGTTTTTGCGATTCTTAAAAGTATTACATCATTAGCTTAGCATCATGCTAGTGCCAGACTTTGTTGTTGCGAGTCAGTGCTCTTATACACTGTGTATTTGCACAAATTGTGTACTATGTGTATTTATAAAATTCCAAATCATTCACTTATGAGGTTCCATTACATTTAAGATGCTGCCTTTGAAGGAACCTGGCAATGCAGGCAGGAGGCAGCAAGACAGCTCACTAAGTTTTTGAACAGCCCATGTGATGTCAGGTCTATTATGCACTAATGCAATTATCACCCCATCACTTGAAAGTCCAAAATGTTGCTTTGATTTTCTTAAATGAACCGTTGCAGCTCATGTAGTCTCTTGAAGCATAACATTTTATGTAGCTACGCTTTGAAGAAAAGAATAGAGGTGACCCATATCTTACCTGATGACAGAAAGCTCGTTTCCAAGTCTGATGCGAGAGCGAGCGAGCCAGACTCCGAGGGTTTTGTTTTGAGATGTAACACTGTTTGCTAATTAGCCAATGACATCAGCTCAGAGCTCAGAGACTTTTAAACAGTCAGATACAGTGAATGAACATGAGCGTATCGTGTTTCAATCAGTATGTTGTCATCATTTACAATAATATCAATGAAAACAAACCCAGATAGAGCTGGCTCGGTCGTACCACTGAGGTCATTGTTTTTCATTAGTCTACATGGTTCTGTGATTTGTAGTTATGGCTCTACATGCTCAAATAAGTCTCTGGCATTTGTGAATGAATGTAATCTGTAGAATTACTGTCACGAGGGGCAGCTAATGGCAGAAAACAGTTTTTTCTTTAGCCGCACTTAGGTGAAATTGATGTATTAGGAAATTATTAACACATTCACTGTTTAAATTACCCATCAAAGACGCGCTGTTAATGCCTATTGTGAGGTAACAGAGTGGAGTTTGTTTTCAGTGGGACCGGGTTGTGGAGATGTTGCCTGAAGGTTGTATCTGGTTTTAATTGCTTAACAAGGGCGTATCTGGGCACTAAGAGGCAGAGAGACAGCCTCCACTCACATCTATTAGCAAAGGCCATGGGAAAAGAGTCGCCAAACAGTCGTCTCTGTCAGGCCTTATCAACAGACAAATCCCCATTGGTTCTAATGGCTTGGCTTTGTCTGCCTTTCATTATATTAACAAGGCAGGAGCTTGTTCCTCTAATGTGTCACTTCCTGTTGTATGGTTCTCTCGAACAGGGTGGTTTAGACGGCCACAGATGAAAAAATTCCACAAATCAGAGGAAACATTAGCCTTGGTATTCACTCTCTGTAAGTGCTTGGAGGTGAAAAGGATGCGTGCCAAGAAAACTCGATGCCCTTCCCCAGAATGGAACATTACAGAAAAGCCAAGCTTTTTAGGGTACTGTTCACTCTCTAATCCTAAATTAGATTAGCCAACTAATAAATTGACATTGTATCTTCTTATTCACACATTTTTCTCTAATTCAAAAAACAGACTATTGCGACCGCAACATCACAGCAGCTTTCCCCACACAAATTCTTTGGACACAGAGAATTTGTGCATGCTCTGCAACTTTCATCTTATGAGTATTAGAGTCAATGCTGGCCTAATGCGATAGCAAATTTAACAGGAGCTTATGGAGGATTCCTTATTTATTTATTTTTGCTGCACACACAGGAGGGCTATCTAAGTGGAGACAGAAGCCACAAGGGCTGGGGGGGTGTTGGTGGTGGGGTGCAAGGGGGAAACAGCCTGTTTGGCAGTCTAAGCGCTCGTAGAAGGAGCAGGTCAAGTTCTTGGCGAAGAAAGTGCTGTGTTGCCATGGCAACAGTAGATTTTCTTTCTGAGTGTCCCGGGGTTAGGGCGCCATCAGCAGAGTGAACGTTGCTTAAGAAGCAGTGCGGTTCAGCCTGTAATCGCCCCCCATTTATTTTTGGGCTCTGTAAAGTCCGCCTGAGGCTACACAACAAGACATCAGGAAATACAGCTGTGAAGAGAACAAACTGCTGAACACTCGGTTATGACGCTTAAATCAATTCCACTCAATAGTTCCATTAATAATTTACAAAGGCGGACAGTCTAATCACTCACACAATTAAAAAGGATGGCTATTGTTTTCAAATAATTTTTGATTTGTTGGTTCCTTTAATAAAATGTTATTTAAATTCTAGCCAGTGAAATAAATTTGCGTGTCAGGAATGTTGATGAGATTTGGTGGTCATGAGCTGAATCCCATAGAAGGAAACATTACCAATGTGATCCTTTTAATAACTTATTTCTTCTAGATAGCATTGAAAACAGACAGAGAACAGCCATACCTCTAAAATACTTGAACATATATACAGTTTGACTGTATATATGCATTCGGACCGAATGCAATGATTGGGCAAACATTTAATGCTTCTGCACCTTCCACAGAATATATTTGTTTGCTCACTTTACTTAGTGATTGTTATCAGGATGTGAAAAGGCAAAACAATTGCCTACCCTGCCTTCAAATTTATTCAATAGCAAATTGAGAGATATAGTATACATACTAGTTCGTAGACATATAGCCTACTTTAGCTGCCTGTCAACAATTGTCTTATTTGTGTCAGTTTGGATATCCAAAAGAAATAGAACTTTGAAACACCTCCAACTTGAAATACCTTATGATTTGATGAAATCTTTACTGTACTAGAGATATGCCTCAGTATTTCTTGTCAGAAACTTTGTGCTTATAGTGTGTAGTTGTGTGAACGAGGGGGCTACAGTATGGAGAGGAAAAATCCTTGGCAAGCATTATTAGCGCATGTGGATTTATGGTGCCAAAAAGACTTTATTTATGTTTGAATGGCAGTACTCAGTTCAGGTTGGCACAGCTTGTCGGCTGCACTCGTTGGCTACCTCCAGCCGTCACCATGTGTCCATGATCAGCCCTCACCTGCTGCTCTGGGAATCTATGAAGGGGGTTGAAGTCTTCTGTGGTCCTGTTAACCCCTGGTCTACGCTCCAATAGCTAATCATGAACTAACATCTGAAGTATGAAGAACAGGCTCTTGTGGAGCAGCTCTGAGATGGTATTCAGTCACGACGTCACACAAAGGATATGCATGAGTCATCTGATAACTTCTCTGGCTTTGTTTTCATCTTTTCTGTGTCTGCCTTGTTGAAAAAGTAGTATATTACCAGCCTAAGCTTGTTTAAGTGTGTTGTCTTCAAGCTTAACTTACCAGCTAAACACCAACTTGGGAGGCCAGGTAGTCAAGTCAAGTCAAGTCAACTTTATTTATATAGCGCTTTTTACAAATTGTCATTGTTTCAAAGCAGCTTTACATGTATGATATCTTTAAGCAGAGTACACAGCACACACACACAGACAGACACACAGACAGACAGACACAGAGAAAACAAGGTAGGAGAAACACAGGTGATATATTATGCAGATTATACAGTCATATATGGGGTATGAACA
>JAZGTI010019007.1:0-11328 GCA_036877585.1 Botia kubotai | reverse complement strand
AATCATTCATTACAGGCTGTGACAGGTGGACTGACTGCATCATGTGACAGTCATTCAAACATTCATCACCTAAGTGGACAGCGGTGAGAGAGGGTGTCAGATCTTGTTCAGAGGATGTCACCGTTTATTGGCTCTGGATCCTGGAGGTGAAATGTACATACATTTGTTTACTTACAGTAAGTCACTGCTCTGATTTTCTCTTGACGTGTATTCAGTACACTTGCAACATGGATTTATTAGCCAACGTTTCTAACAGTTTATAAAAACTTTCATTAAAACATTATTACATATGATTGCATTATGCTAACAGATGACAGAATTATTATAATAGTTAAATATCATTACTTTGCTATATATTTTTATCTATATGTATGTTTCAATGTACATTAACTACAGGCCTGTTAAGCATTACATAATTACTGTTAATGAGTAATGAATAAACAGAGATTTCAACAGAGTTTCATTTTAAATCTGGTGGTTTCAAAATAAGTAATACTTGAGCTTAGTTTCTAAAAGTAAATCAAACGTTCGATGCTGTAGGAAACATACCGGATCTTTGTGACACTTGAGCAGTTTTTGAGTGTCTCGGCTTCTGAGGAGCTCAGATACAGCTGCAGTCTATAGACAACAGGAGCACAACCCTTTTATAGAGTGGAGGGGTGTTGCAATGCTGTGATTTGACAGATGACAGGTCTGTCAAAGACTAACCAATAGGATTGCAATGGTAAGAAAACATTTAAATGCTAGTATATTTTAACTACATTTGAAAATCATGATGTTTGCAAGTTACAATTTACACATTTAAAGACTTTCTGTCAAACTGTTAAATCTTGAACTCACAAACCTTCATTTAGATTTCACCTTCTCACTTCTTCTTGTTTCAGATTGACAGCTCTAAATGTACTGGGTTTTAGCATATGCATTTTTATAATACAGACGTTTTGGGAGAAGTATCAATATACTGCAAACTGTTCTATACTGTATAAGCTAATATATAAACTACACAAAAAAAGTTGTTTTTCTGAGGTGGACTTCTTGCATACTGAAGCTGACAGACTGATTGCAAAATTAACTTTCCCTTTCACATAACTTACCTCAAATCAGTCTTCTCATAATAAGAGTCAAAGTCCTTCTATTAAATGATTTTATGACCAGTGTTGTACGTGGGGTGTTTAATAAAGTGTGACTTGTGTGGGCCAGTCACGTTCCTCCACACCAGACTCAGTCAACCGCTTATGAACGTCACTTTTGTGCACACGGTTCACTAGTGCAAGACACAGCACACAGCTCTGTACAATGACATTAAATGACAGTCATTTCTGAGGACAGATCGTAATGCTCTGACAGCTATATATGGGCGGCATATGAGATTTGTGAGACTCGTAAAACAGAAAAATGTGCTGACAAGACGCAAATGTAAAAGGTTTAGATGGAGCTGGTGACCTCAGTCTCTGACCTTGTGCTTTCGTGAAGTTGTCCTTCAGCTCTTCAAAGCTTCCATCATTCATCACAGCATGAGTGTCACAGGATCATCTACAGAGAGGAAGCAGCTGGAATGACATGTTGACACTATTGGAACTGAAGTCAAAAGCATAATTTGTTCCATTTATGAGTTTCATTAAACTGTTTTTGTGGGGACATTTGAAAAAAGTGACCCTACAAGTGTAGCTAAACACATTCATAAGCACAATTATTTTGGAGAAGCAGTTTACGCACACTCTCCTGTATGTCTATCCTCTAAACCTCACAGAAAACATTTTTTTGGCATTTTTTAATTAACCAAAAGTAACCATTTAGTGTGTTTTCAAGCAATTTAATTTATGGGAACACATGAAGCGTCCCCATAAGCCATGTTTACATTCTTATACATGTCTTTATACACATTTGTGTAATGTGTATAATGAAAAATAAAAACATGGCACAAGTCATGCATGTAACATGGATGTCAGCAACCGTGTGTGAGCCGCTGTAACACTTGAAGAATACACCTTCATCTCAGCCCTCGTGACAGTCAACATCCAGCCTGGTTACATCTTCAGTAAGGTTCAGTAAACCCAGCAGCTCTTCAGTGTGTTCTAGGCCTGCGCGGGTTTGTACCGGATCATTAATACACTGAGATGGCAAAAGAATTTCAGGATGTTATAGGAAGTATAATAATAAATAATAATAAATAATAAACATGTGGCGACGTCAGTTCAGAGGTTTGGCGCTGTTATTATCAGACAGCTACAATAAATGCTCACTGTATTTTTTGAGAGATTCTAAATGCACTCAGTTATCATCTCTTAAAATACTTAAATAATATGCATGTAAAGATTTATAAGTATCGTTTATGTATTTATTTAAGTATCGGAGTGAACAATATAAACAAACATTTTGTTTGAAAAAGCTAGGTGATAAAAACGAGGCTTTATGTAAAATGGTAGATTTAACAAAGAGTTTGTTTGTGGGTCCTCTGGTTTGTCCTGTTCCTAAACATGGTCTCTTTGTAGACACTTTCAAGCACAATGAACAATAAGCTTTTTATAAAACTGAGCACATTTTTGTGGTTTCTTGTGTCTCACGTTCTTAAACAAGCTTCAGGTGTCATATATCAGAGACTGAAGCGTTATCGTGCTTTACAGAAAACAATGAAGAATCACAAGTGAACTGTGTACAACAGAAACACAGACACTTCAGAAATGTGATGCTGGACAAAAATATTATTTTTGCATTACAACAAAAATGGTCTGTGTACTGCTGAGTTCATTTGAATGTTTTGCAGACTTTAATAAAACTTAATGTCACCATGTTTAATTTTAACTTTTTTTGTATAGACAAGAAATATTTTTAAATCTTTGTACATTCCAGAAGAACTTTAATTTTATCCAACAACTCATGATAATTCCATCAAATGTGCATCTCTGTACATGTTAACATGAAGCGGCTCTGATGTATTAGATGAAGCCACACTGATGACATTCTAGGGAGTTATCGGTTGGTTACACACGCACACGTTGGACGAACACGTACAGTAACACATGCTTTAGTATAAACGACCTGCGCTAACAAATAACACAGAACAACAGCTTGAAAGACTCCCTTACAGGAATTTAGACACCGTTGAAACTAGAACACAGTGTACTGGTCACATCACTGCAAGCATGCAGGAACATTCAACAGAAATAAACTATGGAGAACTTTATAATGAATAATATAACCAGGAACCTTGACTACTCACAAAATAAACCACTGTCCCCAGTAAACAGGCACAATAAGCTAATGGCGCACGCAGACAGATTGTAAAGTGATTGTCACAACACACTGATCTAACATCTTTAAGCATGAACTTCTGCGTGTCTATCGTTTAACATCAACTGATACGTCATATATGATTTTGTTAACATTTCTCTAGCGGTGCTGTGGAATGCTAGCACAGGTCCCCACAGGTAAACAAGTCTATACTCGCAGAACTACATTGTGCTTTTTACACACAGCTTATATTAAATAGCAGAGTTGTCTTTAGCTCTCAGACGGACAATGTGTTCCAGCTGGCCTGAATCAGACACATCGTAACTGGTTTTGTACTTGGCCAGAATCTTCATTAATGGGCGGAGTCTGAGCCACCACTGTTCCTTTGGGATTCTGTGACTGGGGGAAAAACATTGTAAATTCACAAATATAAAATATTTACTTAAAAAAATACCTTGAAGATTCATTTCAATATTTATTTCAAATATATAATATTCCACTATATAATCGAAGGTGTCCATATGCAATTTATTGGTAATGATTTCATGAATAACTTTTGGGAATGTTCCAATGTATGTGTGTGTGTGTGTGTGTGTATGTGTCAAGCTTACACAAAATCGGTCTCATCCTTGAGTTCTGTCACAGGCTGGAAGACCAGAGCCCTGCGCCGCATTCCCAACAAACATGCAGAATCCTCCGTGCTGGCAAACACACGTCCTACACAATACACACACAGACACAGTGTAAATGAAATTACACACATTCCACAAGCAATGCAACACAAAAGTCCTGTGAGTGACTTGACAACCAAAATAATTTTTATGTGAATTTACCTTCTTCTGAACCGAGCAAGAAAAGCAAGAAGGAGCAAAAGAAAATCGGTCCACTGTAATTAACTACAAATAACACCGAGTCATAGTCTCTACAGTTAAAACATGTTTATGATTCATATTTCAACACTTCTCTAGATAGATTAGGTTAATAGAATAGATTAAAGCTCTGGAACTGACAGGAGCAATGTGCAGTATGTATTTAAGTAAATAGGTTAAATCTCTCTGAGTAGATATAATTTGATACGGCAGAATTACAGGAGTGATTTTATTTTACCTTCTCTGTAACACTCTTTCAGCTTCTTGGAGATCCACTGTATGGCTTTAGCTGCAATTTTCGTGCCAAAGTTCCTGTCAAACGGGGAAGGAGCGCCGCCCTACAGGACGTAAAACATGGCGAATTCCAGCAGTATTCTAGAACATATCTAGAATATATCTATATCTAGAACATTTGGGCAGTGTGAGCAGATGAGAATATATATATGTCTGCCTGTATGCCAGTGTGTGGGGTTAGGTTTCACCTACACTGTAAAAACCAAACGTCACCACAATGACAGAAAAACCTAAAATCACCTCAGTTATGGGGAGCAGCTATTGATTCCCATGAGGAAAGACAAAAAAATTCTAAATAACGTCATAATGAAAATGTAAACATGTAGCAGGCTTTGTGTGAGGTCTAAGTTGAGATCCTTTTAAAATGTTGGACAGAAAGAAACAGAACAGAAAATATTATTAGCTTATGATAAAAGATAAAGTCAATAGAAACATGTCTGTGTGTTTATACATACTTTTTTTTATCATTTTTGTATAATAACGTAAACATGGTTCACCAAATGGGTTAGAAGATTTCAGCTCAGTATAAAAATCAATCTATGATGATTCCTTGCAATAACCATGCATGCGTGTGTGTGTGTGTGTTGTACCTGCTGCATGTGTCCCAGGACATTCTTCCTGCAGTCAAACACTCCTTTACCCTCTTCACTGTACAGCTGGTAGATAAAGTCTGTGGTGTAGTTCTTATTGCTGTTCTCATTCCTGCATAAACACACACACACACACACACACACGTTTCACTGCTTGTACACACACATATACAGTAAATCTATATAACATATCAGTACAATCCATCAGAACCTCACACAGACATGAATGAGTATGAAGTCAGAGTTGATACCTGAGCACTAGACCTCTCTGGATGCTGGTCTTCATCTTCTCCGTCAAATGCTCCACGTTAGACTGAAAACAGAGCAGAACATCTCACACTCACTTTTTCCTTTATAGTACAAACTGTCCTAAACGCACAAAGCAACAGTTCGAGGAGCTGACAGAGGACATGGGAAAGACAGCAGACTGCAATGCTAGTGTCTCACAGAAGGGGGCAGATTTGACCTTTAATCCTTCTGTTCAAAATATAACACAAGCTTAATAACTGAACACTGTACAGTGCATACGAAACACTGCATGCTGTTTTTATTTTATGTATGTAACAATTGAAATAATGCTTTTGTTATCACTTATGATCATTTATGATATTCAGTGAGTGGTGTCAAGTTACTATGTTGGAGATGCTTTTGTCATTTATATTAAAATGCATTATTTACTTTTTGTAAATTTATTGGCAGTAGGAATCAATTTAGGATGCAGTAAACATGGACATGCTCTCTCTCGCCCTCCCTCACCTGCAGGTCTCGGATGTCAAACGGCTCTTCATAGATGTAAGCTGCGTCGGCTCCGGCCGCCAGCCCCCCCACGGTCGCAAGGTAACCACAGTAACCGCCCATCGTCTCAATGATGAACACGCGGCGTTTGGTGCCGCTGGCCGACTGCTTTATGCGGTCGCACGTCTAACACGCGCATACAAACACATTGCAATGCTTGAAGCATAAAGCATATCTTTACTTTCTCACTCATGCTCACACACACACACACACCTGCTAGAAAACCCAGCCGTGTTTGTAGCTGTGTTTTAAAATACAGTAGTTGGTTTAGATGGTCTAGGAAGGTCTCCCAGCTTGGACCAGCTACTGTGTTTTTTCACAGCTATTAACTTATGTTGGATTTTCAAGCAGGGATAACATAGTTCACTACAGACACAGAGCATGCATGTGGTTCCTTTGAGTTCCTTTTGAGATTGTAATGACTTGTGATGCCATGCGTCTTGAGAAAACAGTAAACATGAAACACTATGATGGGTTCAGCTAATATCACAACAGAAATACTTGTCTGCATTTTACAGTGTACAGCCCTAATCTGTACAGGCGCACTAAGTAAAAGTTTGCTTATCGTCATGGTAACCTCTGGGTGTTCTGGGTGGGGGGGTGAGGTGTCTTACCTCCACTATGGCATTGAGAGAAGTGTCAGCTACATTATTACTGATGGTGGCGGGCAGCATGCACATGGGCATGCAGAACTCCTCATAGCTGCTGCGGGCGTCAACCAGCTGCAGCAGACTCTCAAAAGCCTGCAGCAGTGGACATGCATTAGACTGGCAGCCCAGCTGCAGACACTACTGGACCTACATACTCTGCATGTGAGGTGAGCTGTTTGTAAAATGTGGGTTTTATTTGTTAGCGAGCAAAGGTGGAAACAGGACATGACGTTTTCTGGTCAGGAGGATGAGCTCACATCTGGTTAACCACCAGGGGGCGCTGCAGCTCGTGACATGAGCATGGCATTCCATCGGCTAAATGGTGACCGAGACAGCAGATAAAACGTCACAGTGCCCAAACAAAATGCAGCAATCTGAATGCACCAGCACAACCAGACCCTAAGCAACACATCGCAATATCTGCATGCAGATTAAAACATCAGACCTGGCCCAAAACAGCATGCTGTGAGCTGCACTAAATTAAACATGATAGGAATATTCTGTATATGTTATATAAACCTGCCCATAGACATTATTTGATATTAGTTACAGTTTATTCCTTTCATTTATTAAATGGAATGAATGATTTAAAAATAAAGCGTGTCATTATTTGTTATTACTGGAACTTGCAAGACAAATACAATTCAGGTACAGATTAAATAGGAGTTCATTAATAATATTTAACTTAATTGGAAAGTTAAAGGTTTTGATCTTTATCCACTAATTCATGTTAATGATGTTTAATATGTCAAATACCCCTTGAACTCAATTCATCATGTAGAAAAGAACTGAACTAAACTGATATCTTGACATATTAAAGTAAACAACCTTATAAAAACTGAGCAGTACAAGCATCATAATCAATTAAAACATGCAATATGAATTTAAATGTAAGTATATTTTGGACCAGATCTTCAATACAAACAAACACACACAAATTTGAAACAGACGTACAGACAGGTGCAGGACTGGAGTGCAGGACTGGGGTGCAGGTTGTGCTGTGTGACCACATGCTTTTCTCTCCAGATGCACGGATAGAGACAGGCTGCAGACCACCAACCTCACACCACCAAATCCAGTTACAGTACCCTACAGTATCATCTAAATAAATACAGCTCTACATCATCTACCGAATACAGTTCTGTCATTTTCTGCACTACACACACAATCAGAGGAATGTATCTTTAAATGAAACTGTTGTACTGCTGTATATAGTGTTCTGTCCACAGTTAGTAAAGGTCAAACCCAAAGGCTGTTAAATCTGAACATGATGCTAATGCTTCTGGTCGGGGAGGTTGGCATCCTCAGCCGTGACTTCTCAGCACACAACAGTGCCAGTGACAAACCACACACACACATACACACACTTGTGTGTGACGTCTTACATCCGTGATGGCGTTGATAGCAGTGTCTGCCCCAATACTCAAGTCTGAACCGGGAATATTGTTGGACACAGTGGCAGGAACCATCACCATGGGAACGCAAAGTTCTTCGTGTTTGGATCGAGCTGCGTGCAGCTCCAGCAGTCCCAGATATGCCTGTGGTCAAAGCAAGGACTTGTCACTGATCACGGGTCACTGGCCAGAATTATAAGGGGGAGAAGCATTAGGCCAACGGCCACCATGATGGACATTCAATAAGATCAGATGGGAATGAGGGAGTCCAAGTATATTTCTGTAGCCTTTTAGATTCTGCTGATTTGTAACATAAGAATGTAAACTGACAGGGGATGTGATATCGCTGCAGGTGAAATGTGAGGTTTCTACAGTAACACTGTACATACGGGCCACTCGGCCTTACGAAACACTGGACATGTTGACCTACCCAACAGCATCACAGGCATTTGCTGTGAAAATGAGAATTTGCTTTCGTTTCAGTGTGATATTATAAAATACTGTAATATTATCAAATGAAAACACAATCAGAATACTCAGAATTAGAATTTATTATAATAATCAGAATTAGAATTCATCAGAATAAGAAGGTGTTTTCACACTGACAAAGTGTCATTGTGCTATGTTATGTCATAAAAATAATTTCACTGATGATTGGATTTATTTTCAGATTATAATCAATATTAATGATTTCCAATATATGTAAATTTTTAGGTTTTTTTACAAATTGTATGTACCTTCTAAAAAACAAAAACAACTGGACACTTAAAAGAATGCTTTGCAATTGTACTTATTTTACAGTAAATTCTGTGCAAAAATCACAAAGTAAATCTGTACACAGATGATACTGTAAACATGACGTACCTCAAATCCTCCAATAACTAGTAAAGCATTGATGTTGTGAATCCTCATCTGTTCCGCAATCTCAGCCACGTGTTTTGCTGGAAGGGTTCTGGAAAGGATGTTTCAGGAAAACCTTTTTGTTACCATGACAACAGGAATTGTGAACATACATCAATGTTTGTTGTATTATACATTAAGCTTTTAGGTGTATAATCTCACCTTTTTGTGCCTAGCAGGGACCCGCCCTGACCTGTCCAGCCTCCTACATCACCCCATTTTATTTCTTTAATCTGACAGTGGAAGAACAGATGAAATAAATACAGGCAGCGCTCCACTGCTTGAACTGTAACTCTTTTATGTCTTATACTACAGTTAATAAATGAATCTGATTCTCTCAACACTGTCAGAGTTTAATGATGTTCTTCTCTCTGATCATATAAAACGTTAATCTAAAGCACTTTATATAAACAAACAGAGCGATCTCGTGATGTCAGTCTGAAAACATCAGACCAAAGAAATACAAGAAAACTCCTCGTGCGTTTCTCAGGAGGAAGGAAGTCTGTGCTGCCTCTGAAATGCTAAAGTGGCACTGAACACAATGCAGCAGGGGATTGTGGGAAGGAATAATGGACTTCCTGTAAGCATTAGTGTTTATCTCATTTGGCAAGCACCTGATTTGCACACACACACACATGCACAGAAATGGCTAGCAGTATTACACAGAGCGAACAACTGAATGAAGAAAGAAACACAGATTTACATGATAAAGCACTTTTATTTATTCCTTTGTCTCATTTGATTAGGACACCGAACTAATGATTGAACATAATAACTACTGGTAACTGTCGGACTAAATGCAGAAAATGAGGCAGGTGTGAATGTTTCCTGCAGCAGAATGAGTTTGCGAGTGTGTAATGTTACCTGTCCCTTGTAGAAGCCCTCAAATCCATCAATAACTGCAAACATAGTGTGACCCTCGGTGATGCCCACCCTCACAGCCGAGCGTACAGCTGCATTCATACCAGCTGCTGGAGCACCCACATTCAACACGGCCACATTAAACGAACTCTAGAGAAAACAGAGTTTTCACACACAGCACCACACACAGCCCGTCAACATTCAGAGCTGTTCCCAAAAACACAAAAATAATCCATGACTATCTATCTGAGTTCCTCAATTATGTCCCATTTAAATATAAACCTGCCAAGACAGACTGTTTATCCGCCCAATACCCAGTGATGGACTGCACTACCCATAATCCTCCCAGCAGTGACCACCTGACCAGTTTAATAACCTGATCGATTCATTTATATCTTGTATATACAACTTACATATATTTGATTTATATATTGAATATTTTACAATGAGGTTCATAAATATTATTGTTTATATTTGCCCATTATGGAAATGAATGGGAAAATACGTTTGGAACTTGAATCGCTAAAAACATGGTCAGTTACTGTTTCTATTGTTCTATTCTATTCTATGTAAACTCTGTTCTGTTTTCTGTGTACATACATGACAATGGTCATCCTGCATTCCATCATCATTCCCACAACAGAAAAGAAATGAACATGTGTTTGTTAATATCACAGAGCTAAACCAGCTCTGATACACACTGTACAGAAGAACAGAAGAATACTGACTGACTTACATGTGGGAGTTCAGCGTCAGGTCTGCGGTGAGACAACAGCTTGTAGGTGTTTAAGTTGTTTTCAAAACTTCTAAAATATTTTTAAAAAATGAAAGATGGATGCAAGATGGAAAGGGTTTTTGCATTGAAAGTGCACTGGATTGTTTTTGTTACCGTAGAAACAAGATGGTGTGTTGAATGACTTCAACATTTACACTGTACGGAGTAAAATCCAGATTTACCTGCCACGCAGCTTCACAGCATCTTCAAACCGCTTGTCATCCATGGCCTTCTGCACCTCCTGCGTCTGCAGACAAACAAACACATGTGTAATAAACTTCACCATAACCTTCAACAATCATCAGCTGAGCGAGGTTCTCACCATCTGAACACACTCCATCAGAGGAACCCTGACAGCCTGGTTCCCACACAGAGAGACCACACACGCGGGGGTACCAGGAGATGCTTCTAACAGAGCCAACACAGCCTCCACCCCCATACGACTCGCCTACAGGACGTTGTTTCACAATGCTGCATTAAATATGACTTTACAGAAGTAAATATGTTACGCTTAACCACAGACATTATAGCAGAGACCAACAGTATGACAACAGTATGACAACAGTATGACAACAGTATGACAACAGTATGACAAGGAGAAATTGTAACACTACAGTAGAGTCGTCACAATATTCAATATGTCAGCTGTACCCCCTCCTTACAATATTAACAACCTTTGTGTTCACTCTAGAACGCATTTTTTCTGTTATTTCAGCTGATGAAGCAATACTTTATTTTAACCATTGATGATTTTATTTTTAAATTATAAATTGTTATTGAAACACAATCTTGACCAGCGGTTTTTGTGAAAGCACTTGCTTTAGAGGGACATTTAATGGTGTTTTAACTGGGTTTAATGGTGTTTTAATGGTGGGTTAAGTGAGGATGGTACCAGAATCCTGTCGAAGGCTGAGGGTGTTCCTCCTCTTTGAACGTGACCCAGAATGGTGACCCGCGTGTCGAACCCCA
>JAZGTI010019006.1:0-11329 GCA_036877585.1 Botia kubotai | reverse complement strand
TCTTATTTAGTCACATGCAGCGGAGGAAGGTCAATGTCATAGGTGTCGCGAAAACAGAAACAGGAAGCAGCACCAAAGGAAACGATCTTAATTTGGATGCACATCTATTGTCCCCTCAAAGCCCGTCCCATCCACCACTCGACTTTATCTGGACCTCCTCATCAGCACATTACCATCATGTACGGCCTCAGAGACAACAAAAGGTCACCGCGATACAGGAAATCGCACACATTACCGTGACATGGGAAATGTCAAAATAGACCACATTCGAAAAACAGGCCATAAATCAAAACACTCTTATGGAAATCCAAATATACGCTTCATTTACCAGCCTGATATATTAGTACTTCTCCATCAATAGAGCCATTTCATTTCCACCCTGGCTTGAAATTAACTGAGGCAACAGGCAACACAAAAGGTCCGTGTGGTAATGAAGCCTCTGTCATTGAGAGCTGCCGTTTATCTCCAGAACGCCTGCAGGTGTTTTGCACAGCAGGACAGTGGACGGTATTACAAGAAAGGTGCACTGCACCCAGACTCCGCCTATCTGATGCTGCATTATGGGAACAAATACATCAACGTCAGGTTGTTTGTGACCGTTTTAACACAATGAGCATTAGACTAGACTCTCTAGGGAAAAAGCAATGCAACTAGCCATACAATTGTACACAGTTAGAATAGTAAATAATAAATAGGCTTTTAAAAAGGAAGAAATGCATCCCATATCATTAGTTGCTGATGTGACGGGCCAGTCAATTTCAGTATTTTAATAAAATTCATGTCACTTGGTTTATTCTAGCCAAAAATAGGGAGATGCCAACATGTGACAATTACATTATCCCCCCAAAACACAGTGACAAAACTATACATGGTCAAGAGACAGGATTAAACACAGTGAGGATACGTACAACGTAACTGTGGGTCGATGTTTTGGCTTCTAGAAGCATAAAACCAAACCAAGTTATACATTTTGTCAGTATGTGTGTTTCTTGGAAATCAAACCCATGACCTTTACATTGCTAACGCAATGCCCTTCCTATTGAGCTACAGGAACACAATTGTGCATAGTGTTGGGCCTTCAAGCAAACCATGCAGTCTGATTTTATAAACATATTTATTTAACTGCTCTAGAATATAATGGCAAATGTCACGCTCTGTACTCATGTAACCATGATGTCTGGAAGGGGTCGTACATACAAAAGGTCAAAGCTCGAGGTCAGTGCCTCTACAGTGCATGTCTATGTAGAATCACTGTTCCTGCTTTACTGCTGGACAAACGTCACGCCGGGACCTTAACCTTTTCACTGAGCTTCTTTTATAATGCAGTCATCAAATCTGTTCTGAAAAGGGTGTGCCTGCGGAGGAACGCACCAGGGATGGGCTGCTATCAAACGATTCATATTTCCACAGAGGCCTGTATAAACAACCCAACACGGAATGCTATTCCCGGCGCTGTTCCCGTTTCATATGCAACACCTTGTCTTGGGAACTGCCACTTTGTGGTTTTGAAATGTCTGAGCATCTTAAAAGGAACAATTTGCTTCAAAAGCAAATGTTTTGTGGTTTTCCTTCGAGGTACCCAGATGGCACCTGCTCTGTTTTACAGTGCATAAACTTGCACAGCTTGAATGAAAAAATTAAATAAATACTGCATTTCAATACATAAAAAAGCATTAGCTCTGTGCCAAACATAATGAGATGCTTACATAGAAAGCATTATAAAGCACAAGACTTCACAACTAGAAACTAGGGCACCATTGTATGTATCATTCACAAACAGGGCAATCCCACAATGCACTGCAACACAGATATTACATGCTGTAGTCCTGTCTTTCAAATTAAAGAGCCTCTGAGTTTTAATTTCACTCAGGCAGCTGCCCATATAGGTGGCACACAGCAAGGCAACATATTAGGTGTTGGAACAGAGCTTGGGTCTTCAATAACTTGGTGTGCCTCCTGAATAATTTTACAGCCATCTTTCCAGTACGACCGTACTCATTTAAATCAAAGGACATTACTGAAGATCTTGAGGTTCAGATGCTGATGCTGAACCAATATGCGCATTCACTTGACACCATCTGCTTAATTATTCTGCACATACTGCGCACCCCCACAGCGGAGTTCAAGACCAAATATCAGGGTCCGCAAATAGAGATGGAGAGAAAATGCTTTTCTATAGCAACCCCCATTTGTCAGCACAGACACATGGAGAAGAAACGTTCCATGAGATACAGTATGATTGTGTTAGCGGGGGGCAAACGCAAGTCTCAAAGCTATTGCCTCAGCGTTCCACTAACACAAGATAATAAATCAGCAGGGGGAGGTGTCAACTCGCATGCTCATTCAGGAAATCGCTTTAAAAATACACCAACCCTTATTAACCTTATTCCTCACAGGGTTTCAATAAACTTAACAAGGTTTGGAAAATAAGGTAAGGTCAGTGTCGATCCTGCGACGTCGAACGTGAACCTTCAAAGGCCAACAATAGCGTCACTTGAAGTTTCTCCTTCTTCAGATCTCTAAACAAACAAAAGCTTCTCTGGAAAGCGCTTGCAGAATGTCGAGATGGGCAGAATCCAAGTCGAGTCATCAATTTCCACACTACTGTGATAATAATTGCCCTTCCCCACAGCTCTCCGCTTCTATAAATCAATGCAGCAGATGCGAAGTCGAATATTTTGTGTATTAGCTCTCCTTTTACTAATTTCAAAACCCATGCGAGAAAAAATGCACCAACGATGTTTGTTTATGAGTAGGTGTGGATGCAACCTGCAGGAAATGCAAAGCGCGGTTAAATGTTTTGTCTGAAACAAATCTCTGTAATCTCTGCTACACTTTTAGATAAAGCTGTGTCATCAAATTCTATGTTTTTCCATAAACACTGAGATGTCTAGATTCCAGAGGCAAGCAACTGTATCAAAGTTTAAAATTAAGCCCTGACATATTTAGTCGTGCTGAGTTGACAGCGGTGTGACTGACGTAAGTGCTTTCAAAATAAAACAAGTCGAATCTAAGTTGTGAGCGCAGCAAGCTGCTTGTTATCAAATGAGGGTGGGTTTGCGTGTGTTTAGCCCCATGAGAAATTCATGGCAGTCGAGAGGATTTAGCCGAGCTGAGTGGCCTTATCTACCGCCTGCAGCCAAACGGCACCCCCTCGCAAGGCCTTGAGAGCTACGTGGCATAGATTTAACAAAGAATATCTGCTTCGCAAGCCACACGCAAACAGCGCAGGTGTGCGGTGGGCGGGTGGACGCGGGTTCTGATATCATAAAAATAAGCTAGCTGTTTTAGGAGCATATTCAGTAGGCCAGACAAAACAAAATAACACAAAAAACAACAAACCGCACTCAATTATTCAGCACCAATTATCAAAGGACTGAGCACGAGTCTACCGCAGTGACACGGTTTAGGGTCTGCGCTTAAGGCAGTGATGCATGTGTAATGCGTCGTCTGGATTTTGTCAGATGAACTGTGGTCAGTGTGTTCATGGACTAACCAGCATACCCAGGACATCTGTCCTTCAGCAAACAGTGATGGCATCAGTTGCTCCAGCTCATCTCTAATTAATCACCAACAGACGGGATATGCTTAAAAATAGTTGTTTTTTAAATGCACAATTGCGTAATCAGCGGTAGAGAGCCCATCTATTTAAGAGAAATATTATTTACAATTAATTTATCACATCGGACATGGTAAATGTATTAGGTCGCTTATGTCTACAGAAAATTTGCATACTGTGCTCAGTATACTGCACAGGCTGCTGCACAAATAGCAGGCACTGTGGCATACTATCTGAAACAGTCATAACTTTCGGTAGTTTGTGCCAAAGAAATGGCAAACAAATAAGTTTAAATGATGCAAATTCCATGTGGAAACAAGGACATTAGCCCTGAACAGACACCATCAGGCACTTTAGGAGTGCCAGAAGTTTGTAAAAAAAAATCTTTAAGCACATCAGCTCCTTCCGTAGTTTCTTCATACACTAACTCACAAAGCCTACGGCTTCATCACCCGTCCCTTCATTACATTTTTTAAGACACGTTCAAAGTCTATCTGCACTGCCTGATGTGTGCAACAGCCTGTCAAAGCCAAGCACTTCTGACAGTCCCTTCCCTCAAGCATGACAAGCAGTAGCAGACCAAAGGGAATAACAGGACTCTGCGTTGTCGGACACTTATTGCTAAGCATTCAGCAGAGACCTTGATGTGTCAAAGGAGGAAAAAGCCATAGTCATCAAAACTTTCTGCAACCCTCCAGCAAGATGCTTGTCTACAGTGGGCAGAGCAACAGTCATCAAAGGGCAGAACAGCCTGGCTCTGCCAAATGTCTGTTCTCTCCTTAATGCTTCTGTTTCATAAAACTAAATGTGTAGGAAGCGACATCATAGGGAGGTGCTTCAATCAAAGCCTGTCCATTTAAACAGATCTAGTCCAAAAGGGACCCATGCAAATACTCAGGGCTAGGGCCTTGATATTAACACTGCCATGAGCTCACTATCTTTATCTAAAAGCAAAATGGCAGCATGCTGGGAGAAGGCCACTGACCCCAGGGGAAATGGCAATAGCAATCAATTAATTTCCTGAGGTATTTCCTTGCTTTTCTGAGGGTTAATAACAAGATGAGTTCCTACCGCTTGCAGCAAAAAAAGCAGCTAAATAAATCAGGGCACTTAACAATACAGGCCACACCTACTGCACAAACCAAAGCACAAAGGCACACTTTTCATTGACATTGTATACATGTAGGTTTAAGATTATCTCACAGGCATCAGGATTAGGTAATCAACACTACAATACCTGAAATGGGGCAACTTGCAAATCACTAGAAAATACAACATGTCCTGCAGCTGCTCTGTACAATGCTGCTGGTTTGATTTTGTGACATTATGAATATTGTCAGTGCAGGTCTAAGCATTATTATTTGAATACCCTAATTATAATATTGTAGCATGGTAACCAGAGGTTCCACCAAATTGCCAAACATCACACTGGGGTGGACTGTGGTACTGGCCTCCACTGTCATCAAACAAGAAATGAACTCAAATGGCAGAAAGATTCTGAATGCTTCTTACACTGTTTAAAGCTGACCCAATTTTGATTTGATATTTACAGTAGAAGTGACTCTACTACAGTACCACGTAAATGTTTATAAGGGTACAAAAGACTGCGAGAGTATTCATTTACAGGATTTGCATTCTAAATCTATGAAGATTTACAATTTTCTCATTTAAAACACAATACATCATGTTGAGTTGTGATAGTCTGCAGCCCTAGGCCTCAAGCTGCAGAAATGGGGCATGACAATTATTCCCCACTGAGTTAAGTAATCCCTGTAGCTGAGAGGAAGCCTTGCCGTATTGAAAAGCAGGGCTGAAAGGCTAAAGAGTTGTGAAAAGGCTGACTCCTGCATTTCCAGTGCAAGAAAGTCACTTTAAAAGTGCACTATTGCAACAGCATCTTTGGAAAAGCGCAGCATCTTGATTTTGTGACCCTGTGGCAGCGGCTAGTGTGAATGCCTTCAAAAAGTTAAATGACATGAGATGTACAAAGATTGCAGCTATAGAGTGACATGTAGGCATTCTCTCAAATCCTGCATGCCTGCTGTCTAGATAGGAGGCTGTCGAAAACGGTGCTTAGCTAGGTTGCTCACTAGGCTTTCAAACACATAGATACATACAGACAATAATCTGAATTCTGACTAAAGAATAAATACACACGTGTGTGAATGCATTTTTAGACTGCTATTTGAACCACAGTAAGGGATTCACAAAAATGTTCTCTAAATTTGTTACTTAGAATTAGAATTTGTTGTTGGATTATGGCATCATAATGTGTACATAAAAGAAACTGTTATATCGGGAAACACAAGTAAGCTTTTCCTGTCAAAATTCATCACTTTCTTGGAAAATAGTCCAATGTAGCAGAATGACAGTTCAGAGATTGTCCGTAAACAAACTTCGGTCCTCTTTCAGTCTGCAGCTGTCATAAAATTTTAGTCACCAATTAATTGTCGCACAAAAAATTGCAAAAAAAATGTTTTTTTCTGTACATTTGTCTGTTCTGCCCGGTTCGGCTAAGTTTACCTACTGCAGCTATAATGTCAGGAATATTAACGATCCGTACTTAGCCAGGCATTAGCTATTAATTTTACAGCAAGTGGGATAAAACATACTGAAGGTATTAAGCTGTGTGCTTCTCTGGTACATATCTTATTTCACACTTGGTAACATCCAGGCATTCGTGAGGTAATGTACTGCTAAGTTTACTAATGGGAAAACATACAAGTTTAATCACACGTGTATAGTATGTAGGGATGGGTCGAACTGGTCAACTAGTTACCTAATAACTGGCTCGAGACTGACTAGTTTATCTCCATTTTTACAAACACAATATACAATGTTGTTAGACCGACTACACAATATAAGCCTTACAGACAACCTCTGTAAAACACTACCACTAAAACCATACACGCACACAAATGTCTTTGGCTATTATATCATGGCTCGCTCTATTTTTGAGCATCCCACCACAAGTTCAAAATATTTAAAAATAGATCCTTGCAATCTGTTCCATTCTGCTCCATCCAGCTATTTTCGAACACCAAAACATACAAATGCCCCAAAAGAAACGCTCCCTATCAAGGTCACATTCACCTGAAAGTGGTTCGAGCAATCTTCCAACTAGCCAATTTTCAAAACGTGTGGATTTATTATACTTTTGGGAAATGCATTGCTTATTTGGCTACATAGGTTGGGAATTCTGTAGAGGATTTTTCCTGACAATTCCTATTGTTTGCCAAGCTTTTGCAGCATTCATATCACATTCATTTTAAACACCCGGACGGAAGAGTCTGCAATGACCCTACCGCTGCTTTTAGGGGACGCAGCTGCGGTTTTATGGTATTTGTGCCTTTTACTGCCACCTTTTTGCTGCATAGCCAGTTCATTCAAGTTATCTGGCTTTTTTTCTATTTGAGTTAAGACCAAAATGAGCCCACAGGGAAGCCTTTGTGTTTGGCTTAGCAACTAGCCCTCAGTCCATGTTGTTGATTTCAATGACAGCTAATGAAATGATGTTGGCAAAGCAACGCCAATTAAACTTGAAATACAGGCTATGATGTTTTACTTATTTTGCTGCCGCACACAGAATTATTTTGACTAGCTTGCGCTAAAACGACTGCATACCTAAAAAACATACGAACAAAATCAATTCGTAAGAGTAAAGGAAATGCTTTGTCAAATAAATAATTAGACTAGTTAATATTCAGAACAGCTTTGTGGTCCAACTGAATTGCACAACGGTTTGAAACTGCTTTTAAACATGCCGAAATGAAGCAAGAAGGGATTGTCTGTAAATTACCCCTTTCCCACGGAGCTGTTAAATGCACCACTGCACCCATAGGGAACACATCAAGTAGACAGAAACGCATCTAATTTGCACTCTATTTGTTGCTGCATTTCTAATAACTGCACAGAATTCCTTTATTTGGACAGGAACATATAATTGCGAAAATTGAAAGATTGTGCAACATCGGCGATCACCACAATTGCGGTCAGCTCATACAATCATTCAAGACAAACAAGAAATCTTGTGACAGGCCTAGTCAGGCCTTTGAAATCACGCTTGGAAATGACACAGCTGGGTTTTGTATATCCTCAGTGTGTGCAGTTCATGGTTTTCTGACCTTATTTCATAGTCAGTGTCTCACATAAACACCAAAATATCCACAACATTTCATATGAGAGTCGCACAGAAGAGGTTATTACTGCAAAGCACCGCGAGGAGGAAAACATCAATGGGGGTTCTCTTCTGTTGGGTAAATGGAGCATCTAGGTCTAAATGAGCCATGAAAGTCAATTAGAAAACATCCATAAAGTCCATTTTCGTCTTAAAAGCTTCTAACGCCACAGGCTCTTGATTTGCAGAACGCAAGCGAACGGTGTGTTTGGAGGAGTGATTCTTCTGGACCAGTTGTGTTTGCCCAAAGAAAGAAATACAGTTAAGTCTATCATTTCCTCACAGTGCAGGAGAACATGATAAATGGGCGGGAGTGAGGGCTGGCTTGGGGTTTGATGAACCTTTTCATCTGCGGTGCTCTTTGAGGCACAATGCTTTCAAGAAGCTCTTAAACAGAGGCCTCTGATGCTCAGAAACAGCCATGGGCATTTTGTGCCATCTCCTCCTATTTCAGAGGACGTCAAAGGAAAATATAACAAGGCCCGAGATATAGTAAAGGTCACATTAGGCCTCATACACACAAAAACTGCCCAGTTTTGACCACGCAATCTTAAACAACTTCGTAACCATGTTACAGCGTTAATCATAAACAACATCGTAACCGCATGTAAATGCCAAACCCTCACTTACACAAATTAACTATACATTAGCCTACTAAATGTACAGCAGGCCCATAAAGTATCTGGACATCAATCTACACTTATACTGCATTTTGCTGCATTATATAATAAAAATGTAAAGCAGGAAGTAACATAAAAGATCATAATACATTTAAATTATTGGATGATGCTACTCTACAATCCGAAAAAAATACTAGAATCAACAAAGTCAATCCCTCGGCACATTGACTGTTTTCTAAGCAGTATGTGAGAACGGCAAAATTGCACATAGGATCTCTCATTAACATATATTACACAGACTTCATGTGTGCACAGCCACACTTCCACAAAGCAAAACCAGTTTAGCTAGCAAATTGGCCCAGTATTATTCACACCACAGACACTTTGCCCACTTCCAGTACACAGCCATCAAAACCACAAACAGCAGCTTAATAATTTTCCTCGGAAACCACATCACTGCATGTCATCCATGCATGAGTTTTACTGATTCACATCTACTGCTAACCTAAACAGGCGTATTTGGGTGTCACCTGCTCACTAATAAAACCTCAAGCTATGACAGGTCAGCTTGTCTTTATTGACAGCTGTGTTAGTCAGAGTTTCCATTGAACACTGAATCAGTTACAGAACGTGCTACTGAAGGGCATGTTGTAATCAAACACACCGCCACTGTTAAAAGGCCTCCATCACTGCAGTATGAGATAAAACACTAGATGGACGTTCAGTTTAAACACAATCTGTTTAATGTCAAGCTCGGAATGTCACTTATAGGCTTCATAAAAACAGCAATTTGGCTCTGGGAAAAATTAGATCATCATAATACATAGTCGTAAAAAATACTTAATCATTTACCAAACTGAAATTCCCTTCTCCCCCGGCCATCAACTTCCTGTTGTGTCAGAATAACTCAGAGTAATGGATTAAATTTCTTTATAAATGATACTTCAACCGCATGCGGAATTTCCTGCGCTTCAGAATACAGACTGCATCATGCTTTCAAGTTGCAACACATGCTATGCGAGATGCAGATTTGATACACAGTTCAAGTTTATTTTAAGTATATCAGATCCAGGAAGGAAAATGTGTTAACCAAAGGATGTTTAAATTAATAAAACGAATAGTAATTTTTGCTACTGTAAGCAAATCAGCTTATGCCCACAAACTTCAAAACAAGAACTTGATTATTTGCCTGCAGTGAACTTAACATTATATTGCAACTCATACCAAGGTCAGAATATATTAAATTTTCTACAATAACCTGATCTTGAATTGAGATATTCAGCTTTAGAAACTTACCTGTTCGTTCAATGTATTCAACACACTTCTCAATAAACAAAGGAATGGGTCTATCGGTAGTGACCAAGTTCTGAAGAGGCACCCCAAAATAGTTACTCTCCCAATTCCTTCGAGTTGGTGGGTACAATGGCTTTGTGGTCTTTGTGGATTTTGTCTGTTCAGAAAAGATGACACGCATATGAACATGCGCACACACACAATGCATATGGACATGTCAACGATCACTACAAACTCTTGCGTGCTTGCTGTTAGCACGTTGAATACAGAAGAATGTTGGAAGTTAAGTTTGATTATAAAGACCTGCATTCTTCTTTATAATCCATATAGCAGTAGTTTAGAAATACATCAAATTTATGTTTAGATATAATATATAAATATATATACTAAAATATACAGAAATGTTTTAAATGTATAAAATTAATTTTTACCTAATTTTTTTAACATTTACCTTTAAGGTAATAATTAAGTAGGTAAGTAAAATAAGTTGCTAACCTTTTTGGGTTCCTTGGTCTTTGGTGTTTTCTTTTTCCTTACTTTTTTATCATCCTGCTCTGGGTCTGATGTGATGGCTGGATTGTCTATCCCTCCTTTCCAAGGATCCACTGGTGACAGAAGAGGGTCCTCTTCACTTCCTCGGTTGCCCCTTCCTTTCCTTTTCCTTTGCGTTGCAGCCCCACCCTCATCATCACTGACATCCGAATGTACTCGTCTATGATAAGCTTTTGTCTTGCTAAAGAGGATCTTGGAACGATGTTTGTACTTAGAAGGCCTTCTGCCACCCTGAGACTTAGACATAGAGTCAAAGCCGTTCTCCGTATCCCCATGCAGAGCAAGCCCACCAAACGAGTCTCGAATCTTACCAGACCTGCTGTGTGCATCTTCAGGTACAGCATATATGTCATCACCAAAGCCTTTTAATTTGAGAAGAGTGTCCGCAGGTTCTGCATAGTTGTCAGATGCTTCAAGGTCATCACCGTGAACCACCATCGGACCGCGTGTCCACCTAGAGCTCCTCATTCCAGCTTCAATGGTCCTCAGGAGGTTAGGATCCAGCTTCTTAACATTGGGTTTGGGCAGCACATTGGGCTTGGGTTTTACTGGGGGAGGCACTTTGTGGTTACGTTCATGATCTCCAACAGGTGTGCTGTGAACCGGGTACTCATTGCCTTCAAGGTCGATTCTGTACTTTCGCTCAGTGGGATTGGGCAGCAGCTGCACATCGTCCCCGATTGGGCTGTAAGGTGGTGGTCCCTCTCCATCATCCTCAGAGTCAGGGTAGTATTGGTAGGCGGGTGAATGGCTATGGGGGGACTGTGGGAAGATGTCGTCACCTGTGCCTGTTCCATCTCGACTGTTATCGAACATAAAGGAGCTCTCGATGTTACTCTTCTTCTCAAGAACCTCATTAAAGAATGGTGTAAAAACCTCCGTCTGCCTATGATACTGGGACAGGGAGTAAAGCGCGGTAAATTTAGCTGTAATTTCCGTTGCAATGTGCTCCCCTTCGGTCATCAGCTCTTTTATCGCATCGTTCTCAAAGAAGTCCGCCTGGCTGTCCGTAATAGCCACCAGTTGAACTGGTATGACATCCTGGACCTCGGCCAAAAATGCCCTCAGCATAGCCATGGAAGACTTTCGTTTTGCTGAGTAAACAAGAATGTACCCGTGCACCAATTC
>JAZGTI010019005.1:0-11330 GCA_036877585.1 Botia kubotai | reverse complement strand
AACTGACATTTCCCTGGAAATCAGACCTGACAGCTCAAATTATAAATCATTATTATAAACTTACTGTTGTGAATCAGGGTAAGGAGATTGTGTTTAACACTGATGTGTTGTGTACTTGCTCAATAACTGATTTTGGGTCATTTTAAACCCAATAAAGTTTGCCACTTTTAAACTATAGCCACAAACTACAGCCTAGACGACGTGCAAAGCAATATTATGCTGATCTCTTGAGCGATCTTGTGTTTAAGTATTTAAGTTAGGCCAAATGTTTTGAGATATCTGTTTCCTCCTCCAGTCCATCTTCTGTGGTCCTGACAGGCGCACACTGTGAGATTAATGAGGTGGGTGGAGCAGTATAATAAATATTTGTCTGAAGTGACAGCTGACAGGTGTTGATTTACTTACACACTGATAAGCTTTAAACTGAGCGCCTCCATCTCTCATCGCATCGGAGTCGGCCGGGCGCTCCTACATACCGCGGGCTGCGATGACTCACAGCTGACACTCTGCCCAAGTTTTCCCCACGCTTTGACAGCTCACTCAGAAATGTGTTCTCGTCCTGTATTTGATTAGTGTATTTATTTTTCAGAGGTTTTCATCAAACTGGTGATTGTTTTCACAAACTATCTTCTGGGTTTAGAGGTTTTGGTGCAGCTACAACTTTTGTACGTTGAAACAATGAGGCCTTACGTTACAGTGTAACAGAATGTGCCATTACGAACACAAATTCTTCATTAAAAGGGAGGATCATGTATTTGTCAATATATGATGTAATCTTTTTTCTGATGGGGAAATGATGGAGGGAAACATCTGTTTCTACTGTGAATTTTACAGGTCGTTAAGAAATCAGCTGTTGAGCTTCATTGTGAAGGCAGCGAGTTTATCTCTTTTCATTATGTGCAACATAAGCTGCTCAGAGATCTGCTGGCGAGTGTTTCAACCTTGTCCCTCAAATTTGAATGAAGTGACACAACTAATACAGGTTAGACCTCTGTCACATTTTTCTTTTGAAGTCTGTTTAGCGTGACTAACTTACAATCTTTAACTTTCCTTTACATGTGTCGAATAAGCCAAACTGACGTGTGAAATCAGACCCGACAGCTCAAATTATAAATCATTACTATAAACTTACTGTTGTGAATCAGGGTAAGATGAGGAGACTGTTTTAGACACTGACCTGTCGTGTTCTTGCTCAATAACTGATTTTGGTTTATTTGCAACCATGAGACTTTGGATTGCAGCTTTAATGATTATTTCAGTGTGTGCGAGTGAGCGTGACTGGGAAATTAAATACAGGAATAAATGTGGAACTTGTGAACTCTAAAGCAAGATAAATCAGACTAGCCTGAGGAATGGAGAGATTTCGTCTGACTGGTGAATAGAGGGACTGTTGCAGGGCCACAGATAAAAACACTTGTTGATGTCTGCTCAGATTTCACACAGCAATCTGCAGTGATCTGATTTGTGGTGCTGCGGTGTGAAGCTGTGTGTTTCCTTCACCCCTTCTGAGTACTTCTTCACGTGGAGGACAATGAGAGCTTTTGTTGGAGTTCAGTGTGTGTGTGTGTGTGTGGATGCACATGACCTGTTTAAAAGCTAAATAAAGATCTGTCAATAACTGCAGGGCATGCACATAATCGCTCAGAGATAATCAGCGAGACAGGAAGACGAGTCAAACGAGAGACAAGCCATGAAGCTGGAGATTTACAGATAGCATAAAAGACACTGAAATTAACCTGTACTGAGATATAACAGACTTCCATGCAGCTCTTACTCAGGTGTAATTCATCCATCTTATTGTATTATATTCCATTCTGTCACATGCATGTGCGTTCATCCCAATATTTATCCTGTCATCACACCATCACTCACATCTTTGGATCAGAAAATCTCAAGACGTTCAAATCTAATTACAACAAAACACAGAGATTTAGTCCCTGCTAGTCACAGAGATGAGTCATGAACTCACCCTGAGGAGCTCAGATTCTAAAAGGATTCTGGGAAAAGCCTTTTCTGTTGTTTCTTACCCTCCCTTGTAGTTCAAAGTTGCATATTTGTGTGTACCTTTCAATGATAAAGCATTCTGGTTTGACAAGCACTGGTTCAGAATATTCTCTCGAGTTTTATAGTTTTATGGAACGCTGTGTGTGTCTTGTCACTGTGCTTTTAAATGATTTGATGCTAAATCTCACAATCACTCAGAAGGATTGTAAGGTGAAACCACAGAAGAAAAGAGAGTTCTTGGTTTTACAGTTCTCCAGGGTTGGTCTCACATGTCAGCTACACTCCATAAAGCTGTTCTGTCCCTCTTATTGAGCAGATTATTATGTCTGGAGAACAGAGCAGTGACTTTCTGCCTCTGGGCTCTCTCATACCACTCACCTCATAAATCACTCAGTTAATTAAATGCAGCTGATTTTGGTTTTGTGTTTTTTTTTGCCGTCTGCACCGAAGAGTGACAAACATTATATGCATTACACATTACATTCATTATTAACTTTAAACTACTAACTAAACGTTCTATAACCTAACAGTATAAGTAGACGGTTAGGTTAGGGTTAGTAGAATAAGTTGACGTGCTTGGAAAGTTCCTTATATTCAGTAGAATGTCTGCTGGGGAACCATTCAAATCAAGTGTTAGCAGATATTAAGCTGACAGTCTACTAATACTCTAATGAGAGTTAATTAGTTAGTTAGTTACTGGTAGTTGCAAAGTTACTCAGTAGAATGTCTAAAGTAGACCATCAAAATAAAGTGTTATGCTAACCTTGGCTTCAGGACTCACAGGTATGGTAAAGCTCTGTGCTTTGATACAGTCATGCACTGGAAAAAACCTCCAGTCTTAACTAGGATTGGTTAGACTGGCCTGTTAAATGGTTGGCCCGCCTTTTAAAATCCACAACAGGAAATGACCATCCGTCATTTATATGTCAAAACAGCTGTTAGCAGCCCACTTCAAGGCCAGACTTGAAAGGAGCTGTTCCCCGTTGTCCCAGCCCACCTCCTCAGTTCCTTCTCTCACTCTCTTTCTCTCTTCTATTTTCCTGTCCTTCTCCTCTAGGGTGCCTTTAAACTCCCTCTATTCCACCCACATCTTTGCCCCCTGCCACAGTCACTTATCCTGAACATGTTTTTGTAAGGCAATCCATCTTAACTCCAGACCATGTCTTGAAATTTTAGGATTTGAGGTTTAATATTTTAGTGTTTAGGAAATATTACAAAGGTCACACCCTGAGATTCGGCGTTTCTGTCAAGTCATATCATTTCTAGACAAACAGAAACATTCCAGACATCTCAGCTAAACTTCACAGTGTGTTCACAGAGAAATTAAAGCAGAATTATGATCACTGAGTGTCTGCACACATTAATAAGCTTGCTGACAGGTTGGACCACACCTGTCATAATCTGAGCATGTGTTTGTGTAGAACAAAGACAACTGACATGCTCAAAGGAAGAGATCTCATCATGTCACTTAACCCTAAGAACATCTGAATTTGCATGTTCCTGTAGTTTTATAGATCTGCGCGGGCGCTGGAGGCTTCTGTGTAGCTGATTAGTGATGAATGACACTAATAACGACAAAACAAACAGCAGAACTGTTGACTGAAGGAGACGTGACTTCAGAGAGTCAGCGCTGCTGTCTCTCACCACACACACATGCAGAACGGCTTTACACGCTGCAGGTAAAGTGATCTCTGTTTAAAGCTGCAATCCCCAAATATCACCATCTCAACATAAAGCTGCAGGTTACTCTACATACTTTTCTGTACATCTCATAAAGTTGAATGAAGCCAAACTGACATTTCCTGACAGCTCAAATTATAAATCATTATTTAATCATTATTTATAAACTCACTGTTGTGAATAAGGGTAAGACAGGGGGACTGTTTTGATGACTGATCTGTTATGTACACAGACTCAACAGTTCTGAATAAATCAGAAAATGTGTTCAAAACTCAAACAAACAGCGTATTACAACACGGATGGCTGCATTTCTATGTTATGAAACAGATTGACAATTTAATAAACGTAACCGCTCAGATTAGCACGATTAGCAGTGACTGTTATGTGTGATTGAGTGTGCTTTAACTCTTCGTCACTGTAGTCAACTTTGATCGTCTTGTGAGTGTTTGTGCGCGTTGCTGTACGTTGGATCTAACATGACATGTTGCTGACAGGCCTAAAAATCATCCTGCCTCTGAAGTGCAGTGCCCTGAGGCCTTCAGTCCTCCCTACACACCATTATTAAAGCAACATTCACCTCTGCCACCCAGATACGCCAGACAAAGCCCTCCAAACACACGTTTGCTGTAGCTCCTCCTCCCTCCAGGTCAACAGTTCACGCATTCTGTCTTTTTGTCATTTTTATTACGCTCAGACAGGCATCATCATCTTTCAGGATTCTTTCCAGGTGTTCCTTGTTTTCCCTCCAGAAGAGCTGCAGCTATCAGGGCTATTTAAATCAATACAATTTGAATGTATCATAAATGGCACATTAAAAAGGCCATATGTCTGTGGTTTAATAATACTGGGTGTTAACACTTATGAACAATAAAATCCATTAAACCCACTGAACTTCATAGTTACTCAGACACAAATGGGCACAGTGCTCCTGTAGCAGCCTCGGTCAGCCTTCATTTCTCAATGATTAAAGCTATTAATTGCATAATTAATTTAGCTGAATGACTGTATGAGCCAATGTAATGAAGTTATTAACGTTCCAGAACTGGAGTCACACACAGACTTGAGCTGGTATTATGTATGAATATATTACTCGGTATCATTTCACTCTTTTGACATAAACTGATTCACATCCTCAGCTGTTGCTCTTAAAACAGACACTTTACTATTACAGTTAAAACTCCATCATTTAATAATGTTTTTAGGTGTGAAAGACAGATCTCATACAGAGAAATTTTGATCTTGTTTAATCTCTTTTTGAACCATGTGTATTATTGTGTGCTATATCTAAATGAGCCACAGTATCATTAACCCAGCTAACAGGGAACATTCTCACAACATTGGCTAACGTTCTGTAAAAGTTTTTTCAAAGGTATCAAAAAAGTTATTGCAGTAACATTTGTAGAATGTTTTAATGTTACATATTGAAAATGTTCTTAGGTAGTTCGTGGAATGTTTTAAAAACGTTAAAAGAATTAAAAACGTTCCTATAACCAAGAAATAACTTTAATACAGTGTCTAAAAAACAGGGTGTTTTGAACGTTCCTAAAACATCCAAAATAACATTTTAACGTTTTTCCTACTTAATGGTAGCGTTAGGAAAACGGTTTTACAACCTAAAATTGTTAGCTGGGAATAACCAGTATCAACGCGTGATTCGATGTCAACGAAACTGGTTTAAAGCAAGAGGAGGACAGTCTCCGCCCACTCATTACTAATGCACATCCAGCCGTTTGGACGGCGTCGGAGCGCTTTGAAGTTCTGCTTCAGATCTTCAGTGCGGAGAGAGTGTGAACGCGTACGGGCGGTGAGGAGCACACACACACCGGAGCGCACGGACCGACGGAACGCCTTCTCTCTGACGCTGTTTATCAGCCGTGTAGTTTTTCATCCTTTTTACATCGTCTTCGTTTGTTTGGGGTTAAAGCGACGTTGATTCGGAGACGGAACGATGTGGAGACGGAGTGTTTAAGTTCTTACCGGAGACGAACAGCTCACTTTCTCCGGACCACAAACGGATGTTACAAGGGGTTATTTAACTGTAGACAGAAACGGATATAATGTCGTTTGGTTGTTTATCGAAGACACTGGATATCTCTAAATGAAAACGGAAAGACGCCCGCCCCGTCGCAGCCCTCGACAGGTCTCCGATCCGCCCAGATCCTGATGAGCGAACTGCCTCCTGGATTTGCAGTCGCTTCACGAAACCGGAGTTCTTACGGTCTCAACGACAGCTCACCCATCTGTTTAAACCCCCCGAGCGACTCGATCGCCTGGCTGTCGTACAGCGATCCCGCGCGTCAGGACAAGCGGCTGCCTATACGGATTCTCAACATGTTGACCGCGCACACAAGCCATATACTTCACCCGGAGTATCTCCAGCCGCTCGGCTCCGCACCACTGAGCATCGAGGTAAGAGTAACTCCGTTTCTATAGAACATCTGTTTCCAAAAGTCACATTCTTAATTTTATCTAATGATAAAAATTATATTACACTCAGCTTGTCATAGTCTGAGTTTGCGCTTGTTTGCGTGCGTTTCCTTTACGCGTGCGGTTTGATGGATGCGCCTCGCATTGCATTTGTAATCATTTATCATCGCTTCGCTTTGCGTTCATTCTTTCATTCACTGTTTAAGGTTTCACGCTGTCTGATCGGTATTGACGTGCGTGTTTATTGTTTTCAAACTCCTTCTATTGTAGAAACGAATGTTTACGTTTTGTTATGAAAATTAAGTATTCATTTAAAACCAGTGCGCATTATAATTCACGCGTATGGAACAACATTTGTTTGCTACTTCACCCCATAAAAACGTAAACTGCTTATTAAAGAAAGACTTCACGTGACTTCTGATGTATTAATGACATACTCTTGTTCTTCAGACAATGTAAATTTAAACAAGACATTTGCCATAATCGTCACTCTTTTCAAAATTTCTTTTTCAAATCATTGAACATTAGAATATGTTTTAAAATAGTACATTTCTGTCAGTATGTGATACAGTTAATACCCAACTAGCCAAAACTAATAGTTATTTATAATTTAGTGAAGTTACTGGGCTTTACTCATTTACTTTTTTAACCCCACAGTTGGACGCTAAAAAGAGTCCCCTGGCACTGCTGGCTCGGACCTGCTCGCAGATCGGTAAACCAGACCCCCCTCCCACTTCTAAACTGGGATCCCTCACCTCCAGCAGTCACGGAGAAAAAGACGTTCGTTCCAGCAGCTCCAGCCTGAAGTCTGGAGAGCATCAGAACCTAGATAACAAGTCCAGCTTTAAGCCTTATTCTAAAACTGGATCAGAATGCCGGAAGGAAGGTGCCGGAATCAACAGCTCAGCTGATAAATCAGGGTTCAGAGTGCCAAACAGTGGTTCTGCAGCGGTGACGTGCCCCTCTTTACCGCCGCGGGGCCCCTCTCCACGGGCCAGCTCCCCTGCTCAGCAGACATCAGGACAGTCACATGCTCATCGTCACACTCCGTCTCCCCTCTCACAGAAAACAACGCAGCAACAAACTACTCACGTGGACTCCACAGCTGCGGGATCAGACCCAGGAAATGACAGCAGCGCAAGCGATCGTAGTGGGAGGAAAGAGTCGGACCACAATAAATCAAGCCTGGATGTTGCACAGATAGCAAACTCCAGTCATGCGCGTGCTACTGAGAACTCTAGCAATGCCAGTTCGTCTAGCAGTCCCCAACCGGATAACAAGGCCGACACCCAGCCCCCTCAGCCTAGCCTGGGCACGGGCCATATTGCCCCAGTGTCTCCCTTCAAACCAGGCCACTCTGTTTTTCCCCTCACATCCTCCAACCTGGGCTATCATGGCTCCATTGTGGGGGCCTATACTGGCTATCCTTCTCAGTTTGTGCCTGGGTTGGATCCTGCCAAGTCTAGTTTAGTGGGCGCTGGAATGGGCGTTCCAGGAAAGCACCCCAGCTCCAGCCCTCTTACAGGGACTTCACCTCCCTCATTCATGCACGGTTTGTGCAGGGACCCATACTGCCTCACCTACCCCAATGCACCCCATCTTGGGGGCAGCAGCTGCTCTTCCTGTGTTCATGATCCATCATCCACCCTCAAGTCTGGCTTCCCTCTAATGTATCCTGCCCATCACCTCCACTCCCTGCACCCCAGTTCTCTGTCCTCCAGCGCCACCACGCCTCTATCACACCCTCTCTATCCATATGGGTTCATGTTGCCCAACGAAACGCTCCCTCACGCCTGTAACTGGGTCTCAGTGGGTGGCCCTTGTGACAAACGCTTTGCCACCTCAGAAGAACTTTTGGCCCATTTGCGTACACACACAGCCCTGTCAGGCGTGGATGGGAAGCTGTTCTCCGGTTATCCTTCATCAGTCTCTTCTGCTGCTTCCTGCCACCTCCATCTACCCCCTCCCAGCAGCCCAGGAGCTTTTCCCAGTTCACTCTCCTTGCGTGGGTCACCAGGACTGGGTTTGGCCCGGTACCACCCCTACGGAAAGGCCCATTTGCCAGGAGCTCCATCCCTACCTATGCACTCTCTCCCGGCCACAGCACCCTACTATTCTCCCTATGCCCTTTATGGTCAGAGACTGGGCTCAGCCTCAGCTCTGGGGTACCAGTGATTTTAAGACTATGGACAGTGTTAATATATTGGCATGAGCTCAAGGGTTGCTGGAAAGCACAGGAAACCGCTGGATCCCCCTAAAAGAACCGAGCAATGACACAGGATCACTATAATTGTTTGAGTAATAAAAATCACCAAAATCTGATCCGCTTCTGACAATGTTTTAATAAAGAGTCGCTCCATATTTCCATTATGATTTCAAGGAACCTGTTAAGACATTTATGTGGAGAATGAAAGAGAAAATGCAGATTTGAGAACGCAGGAACTCATTTTATCTGATCAGTTTTTTAAGTTCAGTTTACCAAAGGTGTGTATTTATTTTCCACTTGAGCGCTTGACTTTTTGTTTTTAAGGGATGTTTACCATTTTCACACACGAGCAGTGTTTTCACAGTATGAATATGGCTCCCATCATATCATTTGTAATATTACAATGTTTTCCAAGACGTCTATGACATAACGTCTCTCAGACATAAAATCTCTCTTTTAATGTCACTTTGCAGTGCAGTCTTGGACAACACGACTGTGTGTTCTTGCCACAATTTGGCGTTTATTTTGTACTTGTACAGTTAAAAGATTAAAACGGAGAGATGTGATATATTTTCTATTGTAGGGGAAAATAATTCAAATAAGAGTATGTTGTTGTGATGGCAGCACTATCCATTTCACAAAGTCTTATTTTGTGTAATAAATGACACTTGATTACATTTATAGATGCGTTCATGTCCCTCACTTCTCTCTTTCCCGTGTGTGATTACACATACAGCAGTTTAATGTTATGCAGTTTAACATTTTAGCTGTTGTTCCACTTTTAAATAGACACCAGTGCATTCCTGAAAGACCTGAATCTCTGAAACTGTTGTGCCATTTACCAAAAACATTCAGAAAGAATGTGTTACTATATACAAAAAACTTTTAAATGTGTATTTAAAGCTACAATCCGTAACTTGTGCCTCTCTATCGCCATCTCAGTTTAAAACATTAAATTGCAGGTAACTTTACATTTCTGTATGCATGTTAAAGTCAAATGAAGCCAAAGAGACATTTCCCAGGAAATTGAGCCGACAGCTTAAATTATAAATCATTATGATAAACGTACCGTTATGAATCAGGGTAAGCTGATCATTGATCTGTTATGTACCTCTTGTGATTCTTATTTATTTTTAAACAGAAGTCAGCTGATATAGTAAGGCCTTTGTGATCTCTGTTTACTGCTGTGCTGCTGATGGTGGTGTGGTGTTGGTCATTGTTTGTTTGTATCTCTGCAGCAGGGTGTAAAGAGCTGCCTCAGCACCAGGCAGTACTGGGTCTTAAATACAGCTCAGTGATTGGCCAGTAATAACCCCTGGGAGCCGTGCACTCACTCCCAGCACACTCTGATGGATTGCCTTGCTACACAAAGGGCAAAAGATGACAATGGGAGGCTGTTAATAGAGAAATATTTATCAAATGCGTGACATGACCCCCCGGCAGTGCAGCCTCTATTGTTTGACCCAAGCGTGCCGTGCACTGTGGTTCAGAAAGTCTTGCTCAAGATTCAAGGGTGTCAATGTCATCATGTGACTGTATGATGTAATTATATGACTTACAGAAGTGGCCAGTTTAGCAAGTGTAGCTCCTCTTGCCCAGCTACCAGTTTTAGTTTGTAAAAACATTTCTCTAACGTTTCCATCAAAACATTAATAAAGTACTAGGAACGTTCCAGTCCAAACATCCAATTTTTTATACATTGTCTTAACATTATTGCTTGGTTATAAGAAGTTATTTAAACATTTTCATTCTGTTATATAATAAGTTGTTAAGAATAAGTTCCACTAACAACTTAAAAATAGCGTTTTTGATATACAACGTTTAAAAAGTTCTGAGAGTGTTTTTGATAACAAGAGAACCTTTATAAAACGTTAGCCAACGTTTTGAGAACATTTCCCGTTAGCTGGGTGAGAGCTGTTTCCCTGGCAGTGAGAGAGGCAGTGAGAGATGAGCCAAACACACACACACACACACACACACACTCACATCACACACACACACACATCACACACACACACATCACACACACACACTCACATCACACACACAGACACACACACACATCACACACACAGACATACACACACACACACTCACATCACACACACAGACACACACACACACACTCACATCACACACACAGACACACACACACATCACACAGACATACACACACACACACACACACTCACATCACACACGCACACACACACAGATTCTCCGTTCATTAGCACAGACAGAGGACACAGGACAGGTGTCACTTGACAGAGCCATTAAATGAATAGATCATCGCTTCTGTTAACTCAAGCTCTTCAGAAAGCACACAGCATAGGAAAGCAGAAGTCAGAGACTAGAGGAGAGGAACCCAGAATAAACACTGATTATATATGAGGTGTAAGGCACACTATAGGCCTTCAGTAAACAGAGTGAACAAGGGTTATTTCACCACCACCTACTGGGTGGATGTGTGGAGTTAATTTAGTCCCTGACCAGTGTCTCCTCAGCAGGGCTACACCTGTTTGACTGATCTCCTTCCTCCTGTCTCTGCTGTCCCACTGATTTCAGAATTAAGGGTTGAGACCCCCCTCCCTTCATGTGTCCAGCCAATTACTGATGAGAGAGAGTGTGTGTGTGTGTGTGTGCCGACAGCTCTAGTGATTAATGAGGACAGGGTGTGTAGTTTCTCCTCAATTAGCTGCCAAGTCCACAACTCATGAGGCTGACAGCCCAGCCTGAAAAGAGAGAGAGAGACAGAGAGTGAAAGACGCCCTCCCCCGCCCTCTTTCCTTTTCCCTTGTGCTGTCTTTCTCTGTTCTGGTCTCTTGTCTCTCTTCACTCTCTTTCTCCCCTCGTTTCTCTCCTCTTACTTTCTTGTTTTCTCTGATTGTTACCCTCTCACTCTCCTAACTTACATATACATCACACTCAGTTACGGTGTAAAGTTTTCTGATGATCATGTCACTTTTTTACAGTACACACCTATGTATGTATCTCTCTCTTACACACACACACA
>JAZGTI010019004.1:0-11330 GCA_036877585.1 Botia kubotai | reverse complement strand
AAAGTGGGAGTGTGGAACGCAGTTACTAAACACTGGCAGGTAATGTGAGGCCGAGGGCTGCCTGGTGTTCTGCATTTGGTCATGTACATATACATCTGGTTACATTGTGCTGATCTCTTTATGTGTCTTCATGCAGAACCAGGATGTGGTTCCCATCAACAGTTATGACACTGCTGGCTCCTTCCTCATTTTGGGCTGTAATAATGGATCTATTTACTACATAGGTAAGTATCGTAACTCAAGTATTACATGATTGTACAGCTGTTTTTGCACCAACATCAGACTTTTGTTATCATTTTTTATTAACATCCACATTAAAAGAGAAAATAATAAAAAGATGATAAAGTACCTTCACTTTCTGTGTCCTTGTAAATCACATGCATGCATACATGTGAATGTGTGTGTAAATGTATCTGTGTATCTAAATATATGTGTATATTCTGCTCACTTCTGCTATGCATTCATGATTTGTTTAGATGGTTACATCTTAGTTTTATAACTTTATGCATAGCGAATGTGTGTCTGTCGTTCAGATGTGCAGAAATTTCCATTGAGGATGAAGGACAATGATTTGTTGGTGACAGAATTGTATCGAGACCCCAGTGAAGATGCTATTACTGCTCTAAGCGTCTACCTGACACCCAAAACAAGTAATACCTCAGCCTACTATATCACACACATCCAGACTAGTGCATTAGCAAAGGTACACTCATCCCCCCCATGTTAGTTCACTAGCAATAAAACTCCTGTGCTTATGTGTTTTTAAGGTGACAGTGGAAATTGGATTGAAATCGCATACGGTACCAGTTCAGGCACCGTACGTGTTATAGTGCAGCATCCAGAGACCGTTGGGTCTGGTCCTCAGCTCTTCCAGACCTTCTCAGTACACCGCAGCCCTGTTACCAAGATCATGCTGTCTGAGAAACATCTCATCTCTGGTACGGTGAACTTCCATAATCACATAGGAGAATATATAGCCTAATATAGAGAGTAATAGAATACATTCAGTGGAAAACTTACATTCCCATCTTTGTGCAGTGTGTGCTGACAACAATCACGTCCGTACTTGGACGGTGACGCGTTTCCGAGGCATGATCTCCACCCAGCCTGGCTCCACCCCTCATTCCTCCTTTAAGATCCTCTCATTGGATGATATTGACGGCCACGGAGGATGCAGTGCGGGCACTGAAATAGGTAGGGTGGCACAAGACAGTTTATTGCAGAATGAAGGACACAAGTGAAGTACACAAGATGAAACCAGAATGTGTTGTGTGCTCAGGTCCATACGGGGAGAGAGACGAGCAGCAGGTCTTCATCCAGCGTGTGGTTCCTGACACTGATAAACTCTATGTGAGGCTCTCCTCCAATGGCAAAAGGTCTGATGATTAATTGATAAAACCATTTCTTACCTGTGGCGTGATGGACCTACTACACTGCAGCTGCGCTTGACGCTAACGTCTCGTTCTTCTGAAGGGTGTGTGAGGTGCGCTCGGTGGACGGGACCTCCATCACTGCATTCGTGGTTCATGAGTGTGAGGGATCCAGCCGCATCGGCTCCAGGCCCCGCCGGTACCTCTTCAGTGGTCATAGCAACGGCAGCATCCAAATGTGGGACCTCACAACAGCAATGGAGATCGCAGGAAAAGTTGATATCAAAAGTAATGGCAGAGGAAGATATAAAAAAATTATATGGAAGTCTTGTAATACATGATAATACATGCAATCAATACATAAGTTTGTCTACTGTTTTTTGAGCTTCACATATTGTCAGTACTGAGAATCTGTACAGGAAAGCTAGTGTCCTACAGAGTACAGATTTTGTTAGATTAATTGTTGTCTGCTCTATAGTGATCTTTTGTATTTTTGTTTATGTTGGAAAGCTCTTGGTGGACCTACTGAGGAGGAGCTACTGAAACTGTTGGACCAGTGTGATCTTGCACTGACTCGAACCCCAGACATGAGTCCTGCTGTCTCTCTCACACACTGCTCTCGCAACTCTACCTGCAGGTACACATTAACACATACAGCTGCTATTCTTTTCTGCCTCTACTTAAAGTAATTTGCTCACACTTGTGTCATTCCGAAACATATTTCTTTTATCTGTGTAATCCAAGAAAGATTTAGCAGAATGTCTGAGGTGCTTTTTTTGGAATGAAATGCAGACATCGTCATCACATCATTGGTTTTCATGTGTTTACATTTCTCTTTCTTACCAGTAGATGGCACTGTATGCACATTTACATTTCCTCTTATCTCCTCAGTCTTCAGTCCCAGTTGAGTGAGAGCGGCCGTGCTGTTGGTGGTCTCCGGGGACCGGTTTCTCTTACTGGTAGTCTGCCTCGACAGGCCTCTTTAGCACCCCTCAGCAAACCACGCGAGCTCCCGCCTCACCTCGGCCTAAGCCAGTCCTCGCTTGCCAGCAGTGGCAACAACAGTCCCCACCCGAGGCGGGCCCCTCTGGATCGGGAGAGAGAACGTGACGGCCTTGGAGCCATCCGAAGAGGAAGCTTTGTGGAGCGCTGTCAGGAAAGAGCCAAGTGCTCTGATACAGGCGGCATGGATGCGGGAAGGCGGAGTTTAGCGGTCTGCAATGAATTTGAAGCCCGACTCTGCCTTAGAATGCAGCCATCATTCTCTCCCCTGCCAGCGGCCTGCTTGTCAACACCAACATCATCAGCATCATCGATGAGAAGACCTGCTGCTGCCACACCAAGCCCCACCCCTTCACCTGTCAGTCCAGTGAGATCGCAAATGCCAGCATCTCCAAGACAACCCCTCACATCTCCAACCAGTGAGAATCCAACCAATGAAAATGTGACTGGCCATGAAAGCTCCGCTTCTCCACTTTCCACCAGCCCTAAACTCCATATGAATGAAAGTAGCTTTTGATGGGCTTATTTAGAAACTATAAGAAAAGAGTTCTTTTAACTGAAGAATGTCTTCCATCAGTCAAAAAGACCCTTTTTCCTTTTTTATAACAGTAGTCCCAATAATGAGTGCCTTAAAATATTCAATGTGAAGTCATCATAGGAACATATTGCATGTAAATGATACATTCATATTTCATGAGACTTTTCAAAAAAAGAAGGCAAAAAGGCATTAAAAATGTTTTGAATTATGTACATTTACTATTTACATTCTGTAATTGTATTAAAATGAAGATAGATTTCATTGCATTATACAAGAATGGTATAGCTTTACTGTTGTGAGGTATTGTTGTTTATACATCGCACTGGTTAATACACTGTCTTTTCGAAAGGTTCATGAAGGTATATCTAAACATCGATCATAGATCGCATGAGATCATCTCGATAGCACGGAGGTCGTCATAATGCATCAGAATTGAATTTAAATTCATTCCTATTTTCATACAATATTTACAAAGCATAATCTCTAAAAATTATGCGTATTTGACCACTTTTGTTAATTGGCCAATAACAGACCAAATACTAACCGAGTAATCAGCCTTGTCCATTATATTAGTTGATTGTTATATGAGGTATAATTATCCGTGTAATGAAATTGAACAGGATGTTAAAGAATGTGTTGCGTTTGTAACGCTTGAATTCTTGCTTACAGTACACTTGATGACCTCACAGTTTGTCCTGGTCAATAAGCAGCTGTTTTTAAGACAACACTGGATACATTGTATAAGAATCACACAAAGTTCACCACAATGTCTGCAAATAGAATGTAGACTATCAACTGGCAGTTTACATTAAACCTAATAGGAGTGGGTTGTTGTGGGTAAATGCTGACAGTGCTGCTGGGTGAATGGTGTACCCTGGTGGAAAGGGTAAACAGGGGCTGTTACTGTATTAAAACAATTATATTTAAAATTAATTTAGATTGTAGTGTTTGTATATAGTCTTAAGTATTTAAACAGATTTAATCTCATACTAAGGCATCTTAACATTGAGTGTTTCTGTTCATATGACTATATTTTTATATTATGAACCTAAAACTATTACTCCAAATGTCAGTTTGCTTTTGACTGCTGACTTTCAAAAAGTTGTTTTCTATTGAATATGTTGTCTTATTTATAATCTTAAATGTATGCCAGATACAGGGCATACATCTTTTTATATATAGATGTGTCTTCGTGTTTTTAAAAGCACTCTCTTCAAATTTTTGAAAATAGTTTATTTTTTTATAAAAAGCTGCAGATGGATAATATTTGTAATAAATTAGACAATAAATAGAAAAGGCATGTTACTCAGCATGGCAATGTGACACAGACTATATTAATTATGGTGAGAGTTTATGATACGCTTCTTTTAATTGTTGCAGTGGTTTTACAAAAATACAACATTTGCCATCAAAAACTACAATCTTTACCAAATTCCCAAATCTTAAGTCTAAAACATTGATACATCATGTAAAACACTAAACAATCCAACAATTACATCTGCTATATTGCCATAACACAATATCAAATGATAATCTCTTTACGTTTCATATAAATCAAATAAATAGTAAAAGATCAAGATTGTGCTTCATTCATTGAGGCTGAGAGTGATATTAAAGGAATAAATCGGCCAAAAAGAAGCTTGTTCACCTCGTCATTCATTAACATTCTGTGTAGCATCTTTCCTGTTCCTCAGACGACAAAAAAATGTAAATGATGGCAGAAGTTGGCAAACTATCCCTTTAAGCTCTCATCTTCAAGTGCAGTTTAGCTGCCTAACATCTTCAAATTTTCTCCACCTCTTTGATTTTTTAAAAGTTTGAAAGACCTGGTGGTGGAATGCAAAAACCTTCCAAAGATTTAAATTTTACCAGCCCTACAATGACATCACTTGGCTTTCTTTTATCTTGCCCCCTTGGTGTCCAGCATGCAGTGCCGTCCTTCTTTCCAAACTGTTCTACTCTAGATTTTGGCATCCAACATCTCCAGAAAGAGTTTGTGCATTGGAACGTGGCCCCCTGTGTGAAGTCGACAGAAGCAGCCAACCGCCCTGTCGGCGGTCTGTCGTAAAAGAGGCAGGGTCATGAGCAATCTCCCGGCACGGTGAGGTTCAAACGGCCTCTGGCTGCTCTCGTAGTCCTGGAGGGCTTCATGGAGAGTGTCCTGGAAGCTTTGCACGGCATCTGCTCCCTCTACATTCTCCACATCTAAAAGAAAAAAGAATCGTCAAGGTCAAACTGGACTCTTGGCTGATTGGGTTAGTCTCAAATTGAGAGTTAAACCCTCTTTTGTGTTGACTTTAAACCATGTTAGCTTTCATTGTCCATTCTTTTTGTCTAACCGTTGATGTTTAATGGACCGGCCAAGGACATCTTCTATATTTGGTTATGCTCCGTTAACAGGAAGGACAGATTTTTGTGTTAAGAGTAAAAACAATAGTTTGCCCTGAGGTAAAATGCATGCTGAGAGGCAAGGCTAATAGTTTTATGTGTTGGAGAGCCAGCACTGGGTGATTTATTGATTTGTGCTCTCCACTGCTCTATCCATATTGATTGCTGTTTATTCTTGGTCGATAAGTCTGCGACTAAAAACAGAAACGAGATATATATTTATTCTTATAGAATAAGAATAAATTCCTCTCACAGACACAGAGACAGTTAAAGCAATTTGTAAAAACTACAACAAATAGAATCAAACGGATTTAGAGTTTCGGTGAACAAAGCAATTAACATTAGAATTCAGTTTGAGCAGGTTTGAACAAAGTAATAACAATCACTCCATATACACTATCAGTCAGACATTTAGATAGACATTTGTCCACATTAAAACTTTTCATTTAAAGACTGCTTAAAAGCTTGATCAAATCATTTTTGTAGACATGCAGGTTTTGTAGCCTACAGGTCTCTAAAGGTTCTTTGTCATGGGTTTCATGGTAGTTACAACCAGTCATGGGTTACAGTAGTTTCATAAAGAATCTTTAACATAGAACCTTTCTGTTGCACAAAAGGTCATTTGTGATTGAAAAAGGTTCTACAGACTTAAAAGGGCAAGAAAGAAATGTTTCTATTAAGAGCCTTTGATTGAAAGAACGTTTATTTTTAAGAATGTAACATTTCTTGTGTATGTAAGCATACCTGAGTTTGACAGAGACATGGCTTTAAGAGTAACCACCTCCTCCTGGTTTAAGCCCATCTGTTGGTATTTGGAGGTTAGATGTCGCAGGGCTGTGTAGAGCTCATGCAGCCCCACAGCGCTGCTCTGGCTCTCGTTCAGTCGCATGTTCTCTGCAAACTGCAGTTCATCCGTCAAACCCTGAGACCTCCACACCACATTCAGCACCAGGATCTCCATCCAGCCACTCTGAAGCAGGGCCATCTGATCCACCAATGAGAGGCCAGTGAATCCTGGATAACATGATGCTGGATCAGTAGATTTCAAAACTTAATCCTATGCTGCCCAAATGAATTGATGGGCAAACCAATTTAAATGGCAGAATGAATATGACTATTATGAATAGAATGGAAACTTTAATAGAATGTTTGCTGTTTACCTGGTACGTGTTTTGCCCAGCCAATCATCACTAGTAGCTCTCGGTTTAAAAGGTCACATAAAGCCAGCAGTGTTTTGAGGTTACTGTCAGGGGTTGAGGGGTCAGGAGCAGCTCTCAGGGGGGCCGGTTCAGAAACAAGGAGCTGAGAGATTACTTTGTTTCCTGGAAAGTAAAAGCTGTTTAGATGCTTCTAAATAAACCAACGCATGTTGGAGAAGAGCTTATGGAGACTTTTATTGATTATGATGTTAAATCCTTAAGAAGGATCAATTCTGAAACCTGTATAATCCCTTCACAATGGTTTCTAATATTTGGGTTTATGCGTCTGTACTATATATAGGTAAATGTTACATATAAAATATGTCACAAATGATTAAAAATGAACTAAATGCAACAAAGAAATCTGTTTTAATGTGTTTGAATGCAGCTACGTTTGCTCAGACTTACTAATTGATTTTCCTGGATGTGTGTAAGGTGTTCTGGTGAAGGCAGAGCTGCCTGAATCCAGCCTGTGCTTGTACTTCTGTCTGCCACCTCTGACACGGTCCATGCGCACACCTGAACAGGTGAATGGAACTTGTTTGAGAAAGAGCTGAAAGTTCTGCTTACTGCATGTTTAATATTCCACTCATCACTTTGACAAAAAAATATGACAAAAATATTACAAAAAAATACAAAGATTTAATGTTACGGCCAAAAGACCTAAACTCACGTTGAAAATCTGTGATCCAATGTTTAATTTAAATAATGTAATTTTCTACCTTTCACTCAAATTGCTATGCTTCTAAAATAATTTGTAATTAAAACATTGCAAAAATGCAAAACAAAAGCATTTTCAGTAGAGGTCTACGATGTTTGATCATGGACATAGGCATGCAAAGCAATGGAAACATTTTAACATATATAGGACAAAAATACATCATTTCAACATAAATAAAGAAAGGATTGTGCAACCAATGAAAGAATTCCTGACAATCTGAAGTTTCACATGAACTCACCCTCTCTCATCATGCCAGCACGCAGACACTTCTGAAAACGACATGCCTGGCATGACTTCCTTCGCCTCTTAGTGATCTCGCAGTCATTCACAACAGGACAGCTGTACTCAATGTTTCCTGAAACACCAACAAACAAAAGCTATTTATAATAGCACATTAAAAAAGTATTTTGTTTTGGGTATTTTGATAAATGTTCTTTTCCTGACATAGTTTATTTCCAAAATAAACTTCAGAAGACATTAAAAACAACACACCTTCCTTCCAAAATATTAAACGAAGGCTATCGAGAGCTGTAGCTCCACTCTGACGCTGTGTTAAATATATGTTAAATCTGTGTTAAATCTATGTTAAATATGTCTGCTATTTTTTAAATCAAACTTTAGGTCCATTTGTTTCAATGATCTAAAAGCTGAGCTTTCACACACAAATCCATAGGAACCCAGACAGAGCTCATGTATTGATTCACACTGCCTCATAGTTTAATAATAATGATTAAAGTTACAAATGCTGTGCTTCCCCAGAGACTAGAATATTGACGACTGTTCAACAGCCATTACTGCAGAGAGAAGCAGATCCTGGAGTCAGATCAATGGATTTCTCTCAAACACAACCCTAGACGAGGCTCTGGGGGATTAGACATCCATTATGTGATTGAGCACTTCAATATATTGACAGGTTAACAAACACTGCTTGCTCCTGAACCCTGTCTGCCCAAAGCCAAAGCCAGCAAAAATCTCTCTCAGCCAGGAACCTAATTATTATGTTCAAACAGTCTTTCCTGCAGACCACAATGCACATCACAGACAGATTGTTGCTGCATTAATTTACAAAATGATGTATAATATTTAACATTGGCAATTTTATAATTTACTTGCTGTTATTTATTTTTATAAAGTATAAAATGCATTGTCTATTTTCAAAGTCAACTAAATTATTAATCATTGGCAACAGTTTTGCCCTATTTAAATTAAACGAAGAACTGTACATGAAAATATGGATTATGAAAATACGCCTACAGTGAATAACCAAAACAGAGAAGACAAATGTATTGACAAAAATAACATCTTTCCTTGCAAATGATGTGCTCTGATTAAAACAGCACACTGAGTATTCACACACAAATCAATCTCAGGCTGTTAGTTAGCTGATGTAATATTGATCATTTCATTCATTAACAGCAGTCCTGATTTGAAACAAGCCCCCCAAACACACAAATAAATATAGACCAACTTTCATTAACTCATTAACTAACATTATATAATGATTAATAGATCAGATTATTTAATACATAAAATAAAATAAAAGACATAAACATAAACTTTCTGTAGCCCAAAAAGTTCACTTAGTTATTACTTTATAATAATTTTCAGAAACAGGTGCTTTTTAGTAGCTACCAATATGAACTAATATTAACTTATATTACCATGTTCATTAATATTCTGTTATAATTATAAATTATTCAGATTACTCACTGAACATTTTTTTCAAGAAACCTATGTTTTTTACCTACAATAATATTTTATATATACAAGTTACATATAACCTTCTGTAGCCTAAAGTCTCTTTTAGCATTGAGGTTTGCTCAAGTTTCAGTCATTACCTTGAATGGTTCTCTTGAAGAAGGCCTTGCACGCCTCACAGGACGCGACTCCGTAGTGATAGCCGGACGCGAAGTCCCCGCACACCAGACACAGTCGTTTGGGTCCGGGGTTAAGTGACGGGATGTAGTCGTAGCTGAGAATGGACTCTGTGTGACTGGTAGGATTGAAGAGAGCATGAGCGCTGCTGCTGGAGATAGAGCTGGAGCTGATGGGAGAGTCCGGGTTCAGAGAGTTCAGGTTTTGGGAGAACAGACTGCAGCCGCTGCTGTCCGAGGTGCTGCCGGGACTGAACGGGGTCGCACTGCTGCGTGAGGGGCTTGGAGGGTCCGTCTTGACCGGCGGATCAGTGGGGGATAGTGGCTCATCAGTGGATGACGCATCCAAAAGGCTGTGAAGGACGAAAAAATATATGAAGTTTTAATGTTAGCCACTTAACACAGTTGTTAGTCTGCCTAGCATTGATCTGTAAAGGCTAAAAATGTTTCAGTGTTAATACTTTTTATTAATTACCTTTTAATAAACCTTTTATTATAAACTTTCACTGCAAAACCAAATTATGCAATAACGTAGAAAGGCCTCAACTGCACATATAAGGTACACTATAAGGTACATTAAAGCATAATTCGTTAACATTCCATTAATGCATTAGGCAAGATGAACAATCAATGAGCGATATGTTTTTACAGCATTTATTAATCTTGGTGAATGTTAATACAATGCACTGTTTAGTTTATTGTGCATTAACTTCTGACATAACTTCTGATTTTAAAAATGTATTAAGAAATGTTGAAATTAACATTAAGACTAGGCTACTAAATGTTATAAAAACATTGTTAATTAGTTCATGGTAATTAATGTAATTAACTAACATTAACAACCGCTATCTTATTGTAAAGTGTTACCATATATTTCTTATTCATAACAAAAAAACTGCAAATAATTATGTTAATATTTAAAGCAGTTGAAAATCATAAATATGAACTTGGCAATGTTTGGTGGATACAATTACTAATAATACGGACATAGTGATCATTTAAAACAATGTGTTATCAAACATATCTGTGAATAAATAAGTTGCACACGGATACTAAACTGATGCAAGAAATAAACATGACCCTTAATAGGCCAACTTACTCATGCTGGTTTAGAAACTGGAAGTTCTCACTCAGGCAAAACTCCTTCAGATCCATAACTAATTTTCCCCAGGACTGTGACTTTAAAACGTGTATGACCAAGTGATGAAAGAAAGAAGGAAGGAGAGAAAGAGCAGCAGAGATGAGAGAGAGGGAACAGTGTTAACGCACTAACCAGGACCTCTACAGACTGAGGTTTATTTAACTGATGTGGCAGGTTGGGCGGGGCCAAACTGTCTAATCCAGATGCATGCTGATTAATACCCTATTGATGAGTTCTCATAACTGACAGGTCAATCCTCAAAACTGACAATACATGCAGGCCAACAGCAAATCACTTGATCAAGGCCAGTGGTTTCATAAAACAAGATGATGCACCTTTACAAATGCATAATAATTTCTTATGCCTTTACATAATCAATGGGACAACACTAGGAATCATCAGAGAGATAATCATCTGAAAATCATGAAAACATTGCGTAGCATATATGCATCATTTTGAGGCGTTATTTATCTATGTTAAAGTTTTCCATTGCATCCGTTTCATTGCATGCCTGTGTACCAACAATAAAGGCCCCACCCTAATGTGTTTTGTTGTATGTAAATAAATACAAAGACATTCCTTATCTGCAGTTGGCTGAGAACACCAACAAACCACTCCCATTCCCAATTGTTGACAGTGTCCACTTTGAGTTCTCTTTACTGGAATTACAGGAACTCAGCATCACCAGAACTTAGTGAAGGCCTGAACTGCTCATGCTAACCCAATCAGAATGCCATTTTTCTCAACAAAATATACCTACACGTATTTATTGCTTTAATTGTGTAAATCTTTTTTCTCAGCAAGTGAAATTCACTACGGGACTGTGAGGAGGATTATATCAATTCCTAGAATTTGGGGCATTCCACTCGCTCAGCTGTGAGATGTTGACCCTATTTTGAATGTGAGGTGATGACCCTGTTTGAGAGTATTATGGAACACTGACCCATTTCTGACCCAGTGCAAGCCTGGTATCCATCTCAGGCAGGTGAGAGGATTAATGTCTAGGCCGCCAAGTAACACCTGTCTCGTTCCGCACAAGCCTTAATCCAGGAAAGTCTTCCTCAGCAACAAATTGAGACAACTAGTTTTGCAAACAT
>JAZGTI010019003.1:0-11331 GCA_036877585.1 Botia kubotai | reverse complement strand
AACGGAATGTGAAACTGACTCTGGAAGGTAAATGAAGCATCACTAGTCAGTTCCTGCTGACTGAACAACAGCTTAGCTCTGTCTAATCTGTTTTTCTGCCTTTAGTTGGTGTAGCTGACTCATGATGAATCTTTGTGCTTGTTCGACGGGGCGAGAATGAAAATCAAGATCCATTGAAATCTTTCTACAGTTATCTTTTGAAAAAAACATGCAGAAAATAGTCAGTTTAATTTTATTACTATGTATCTGCTGTGTGTACTTTAAACACACCCTTTACTTTTTTGTTAATTTAAACACACTTGGTAAAAAAAACTTTCTGATTCTGAGAAAGCTGCCTGTTTTAAATGTAATTAAACAGTTTTTAAAAACGGACAGTTTTTAAAAAATTAGCATCTTACATTCATTTCACCTTCATTGGCAGTTAAAAGCGAACTGTTATGTGTGCGCATACGTGTGTTGTTAAATGCGTGACGCGCACACACACACACACCATCCACACGCCTCCAGGGAATTAAATGTCTGTTATTTTACCACATTACAATAAAACTCTACCTACAGCTGTGTTCATCAAAACACCACAAACTCTCTTCCTGGTCAGATTCAGTGGTTAAGACCGGTGTGCAATGAATGAAAACCTCTTTATGGGAATAATGGATTACGGGTTTTAAAGCATTTCATCTTCATTCAGCTATACACCAATAAATATAACAGTAGAACTGCAAAATGCTGGACGCGGTGATTAATTTACAGGAAAAATAAATGTAAAAGGTGGAGTTTACTGCAAAGCTGAGGCAGAGGGAGATATTTTGTGGGAGAGTACTGCAGTGGTCGTCTTGGCCGGCGCTAGCCGAGGGTTTTTAGTCAGATTAAATGCGGAGTGGCCGCGTCTCTGAGACCATCCCAATAATGAAATATGTCAGAGCATATAAAGAGTCTGGCGTAGGTGGAGCGCCACCGAGAAAAATGACTGCATCAGCAGAACAGCCCGACGCTTGTCAATATCCATCAGAGCTCACATCTGTAAAACCACTCTCCAATCAGCTCTTCATGTATTTACCATTGTTCCTGACCCATGAGAGTAAACAAAACCATCGTATGTGGACTGCGGATGTCAGTTTTACTGTGTGTACAGTATTTAAGCGTGTATAGGCCGTGTGCGGAACTGTCATTTCACTCGTGACCGCATGCGTGTGGTTTTGATTACTCTGTTGTATGTAAATCACTGCCATGTGTTACGGCCGTGTGTTTCTATGGCTCTGGTCTGAAGTCTAGCTAGGCAGCAGTTTGTCACGTCACAATCACACGGTCAACTCAAACGTGTTTTAAACAAGGAAAAAAAGTAACGTTTAGTCAAAAGCAGGAAGCATATAGCGAACTGCATAACAGTACACAAAATCACACTTATGTAGCTGCTGTAGAAACTCTGCTCGCATACTTATGAACAGTACCTGCGTTTACGTAGACAGAGGTCTACGTAGACAGCAGGCAACAAGATGACTTATTAGGGTTCGGCCCGGAGTCAGTATGCATCTGTGGTTCAGTGTGTGGTCACTGCTCTTCCCTTATATATACAGTGTTTCCTCCAACTCACTCGCTCTTATAGCAACTCACTCGCTCACCTCTCCTGACAGCTACAAATGAGCAGCCGTCACCCAAGAGTTTATCTTCATTTGACCTGGCTGAAGCACACAGCTACTGATCTGGAGTCAGATTTCAGGCCTCTGAGTCCACTTACAGATTCTATCACATTTCACCAGGACTGAAACATTGTGTTGGAGGGATATATTGTGAAGGAAACTACATTTAATGAATTCTTATGTTTATTAAACACATTCTGATTGAACAGAGAGTTCCAGATCCAAAATCTGATTAAGTGAACCCTGTTTTAATCCACATAACAGCCGTACATACTGTACATGCTCTCCCATGACCCCTAATAAACATTAGAAACATTACATAACACTCGCTAATAAGCTATTATTTAACACTCATCGATGCTACTATTTTATAAAAGTAACAATCAAATCAAGTCTGTTACAGTCGGTTTACTCTGGTGAGCGGGTTTCCAACTTCAATCGTTTCACAGTGTGTATAAAGTCTCTTATTAATTGTGGTTAAAGCCTCTTTATTGATTTAATGTGTGTGTATTGTGTTGGTTTGTGAGTGTGTGAACTCTTACCAGGTCTCTGTCTTTGAATGGTGGTGATGTTGCTCTCGTCCGGCACTGAAACACAGAAACATGAAACATCAGCTCCTCGAATACTCGATTAATCATTCCAGAACACAACACACTCGCAACACACAAATATTCCAGTAAAATTATCACTCAGATTATACAGCGTGCTGCAGATGCATTCCATAGAGCTGAAAAGATGTTCCGTTTGAGGTGAACCGTTTCTGTAATTTAAATGTGTTATAATGTGTCACCACTGGTTATACAGTAACTTGTTATATATCTCATAAGAGCATGACAGGCAGTGTGAGGATCTTTATAAGAAACAGAACAGTAAAGAATAAACTGACAGACACTCAGACAAGAATGTTTTGAAACTGAATCTCTCCGTCGCCTTCTCTCCCTCTTTCTGCCTCTGTCTCACTCATTCTCTCTTTCTCTCTCTCTCTCTCTCTCTGTCTGTCTTATTCTCTCTCTCTCGCTCTGTGTGTCACCTTCTCCCTTTCTCTGCCTCACTCTCTCATTCTTTCATCTTTTCTCTCTCTCTCTCTCTCTCTCTCTCATTCTGTCTGTTTGTCTGTCTGTCTGCCTGTCTCACTCATTCTCACTCTCTCTCTTTCTCTGTCTGTCTCTCATTCACTCCTTCTCTTCCTCTCCCTCTCTTGTAAGTAGCCACACTTGGTTTTAATTAGAAAGACTCTGCAGGGCGAGTTAGACTTCTGTACAGCTGAGAACATCTGCGCTTCTTCTAAACACACACACACACACACCTACACACACTTTAACAGCTTGTGCACACAAACACTAAGCAACAGTTCTTATTTCAACAAGATAAATAAATAAGCTCAAATAGTCTCACCGAGAGATCAAGCTTCTAAATAAGAAGACAGTACACAAAGTGAGTATTCAAAAATAATTAAATGTTTTCTGATGAAATTGTGAGTGGCTTTGCCAACACATACATATAAATATATAAAGATAGTGACTCTTTATGAAAGCCACGGCAACACACAGCACCCTGTGGAGGAAAGCAGGGTTTTTGTGTGTGGGCCTGACAAAAAATAAAGGGGAAAACCAGAGACAGAAACGCTGTGTGTGTTAGTGTGTGTGTGTGCGTGTGTGTGCATGTGTGTGTGAGGGAGAGACACTAATCCGCACAAACAGGATTGAACACTGAAGAGCAGCTGCTGCCACAGGCATTGCACCATGGGATACAATAATAGGGTTTCATTACATTGCAATTTCTCTTAAATAATCCTTTTCATCTTTTATGAGCTCAATTTCCCCAGCAGAGAAATAACACGGGAGGAGAAAGTGTGTGAGCTGTGTCTCCATGTGTGTACACTGTGTGTGAGAGAGGACAGAATCCAAAACAGAAAGGAATGTGAAAAAATAAGTACAGAAGAAAATAGATTTTGGCTTTGAAACCTTGACAGTGTCTACAAATTCAGATTCTTCACACTCAACCAAGCACAGATACACTCAGAAACACAAACGCATTCAAAAATCTCAAAATAACATACAGAAAACATCATTCACAAGCACATTTATACACAAAAATACCCATATTTATCTACTGAAAATACCTTAGTGACCTCATAGCAACACCCTAACAACCACTCAGAGTACCTTAGAAACAGCATAGAAATGCCATAGCAACTGCTCACAGCACCCAGTGACGGCTGTATGTTTTGAAATGAAAAATACAGTTGTTCTACTTGTGACTTTAAAATACCAAAAGAAAAACTTAAAAGCTGTTTCCTGCAGTCTCGCATACAACACAACAGACGTAATGATGCCTAAACTGTAGAAGTGATACCAATAGTAACATTTTCTATTACAGTTCATTTCAATACTTTAATTTTAGAGTTAGGAGTAACTGTCAGCAGAATGCTCAGGTCATTTTACCAGCCGGTTGTTTATATCAGACAACATAAATAGCGAAATGTAATTAAGATCATTAACAGATCTTTACAAGCAGTCTGCAAAGAAATATATCCACCAACACACAAAGCATCACTCAACTGTTGGTCTCCAAAGCACAATATCAGCCTGGACAACACGTTTTCACCTCAGTGATATTGCGAAATGTTGACTGACGAAAGGTTTTCCTCAGTGAAGCGCGGCTGGTGTGAAATCATGTTTGGATGGAGCTCTGGAGGCTGGGGTTCAGAGTTTTGGCTGGACTCTCTCTGAACGAGCTTTATTCTGCCAGTCCATCATTAGCAGCCATGGGTGTTTCTCCAGGCACGAGTTCATGTGAAAAACACTCTTTATTTCTCATTTGCTTTTAAGAGAAAGTGCAATGCGTGAGCCAAATGGCCTTTTAAACAGAGCATGTTTAACAAGAGGTTTTTTTTAATTTTATAAAACAAAAAAACATTTTAATGGTGCTTGTACGCGCAACATTACTGACCACGATGCTTAGACGTGGAAGGTGGTTGCATTGCTATACAGTTTGAGCGCTCAGTGTTTGCAATGCTATAGAGTTGCCCAAGTAAAAAAAACAACAATCAAGTCTCTTACAAAAAAGATATTGACGGTTTAGGAGACAAAAAACAACATTCAGATCATTTAGAATAGTAACATAGCACAAAGGTTTGATACTTCGGTTTAGGGTCTGTTCACTAACCCCTAATTGCAAAAATCGCTAGTGATGCTTGTCTTAGCACTTCACATTAAAAGGTTTCATTATTATTGGTTGATTCATGTTGGCGTCGACTTGTTATTGACATCATAGTTTATTCATCTTAAACAACGACCATAGTCTGAAAAAAAACCTGTATCGCAACGTAAACCAAATCCACATTTATCAAAAAGCAATAAAAAGGGCAATAAAACCAACTGAACCACAGGACAGAAGACCTACAGAGAAAAATTGAAAGAGTAAAACAAAAGGGAACAAAAAGAGAGAGCAGGAGAGAGAGAGAGATAAAGAAATAAATAGAGGGGAAAAGGTCTGAAAGGCGGATAAAAGATGGCAGCAAAGCGCGACACTATGAGACGTCTGTAATGAAAACCAATCAGCTTTCAGCGGTGGGAAGATCAGCAGAGTTGTGGAGCGCAGAAGCCAATACTCCACTCTAATGAAACATCATTGGAAACGGGCAGAAACTTCCCGTTGCGGTGCACAGAAATATCCCGCAAGTTTTCCGAAGGTGGTGAGGAGAGAAGTGGATGAGTTAACGGGGTTATCCGTGGATAATGTCGGGAAACGTGTCACTATGGGGCTTTATTGTACGATGAAGGCATCAGAAAGTGCATTCCATTATGGTAGACCACAGATCACAAGACTTAAAAAAAAGCTCTTTTCTGTAGTCTGTTGTCTGTAAGGCTCTGAAGCTCTGGATTTACAGCTGTACAGGTGTTTCCTTACCTAAGTCCATGCTCTTGGAGGTCTTTGTGTTGGGGAAATCTTGGAGCTTCTGTCTCTGGGGATGTTGTTGGTTGGCAGGGTGGCTCACATGGATAACAGGCGGCCTCTCAGCTCTAATATTTAAAAAAAAAAACATAACACGTTTTATTTAACTAAGCACCACCTAATTTACTCAAAAGACATCATAACACGCTAATCAGAGTGGGATGGGGCACCTATGATGTCTTAAAATACTGCCTACATAGACAGCTCACTCACTCGTTTTGAATGATGTTTTAGGGCCCTAACAACACATGCATATAAATGTCTTTTGTTTTTTACATGTGTAAGCATCAACAGCTACATAATGTGATTAAAAAAATTACATTTTGAAAATTGTTGAATGTGGTAACTTTCTAGTTCTCTAGTAACTTTAAATTCAAATGGTATAAATGAAATATAAAGCAGCAGATTATTTGGTTGAACAGTTTTTAGCAGAAACTATGTAACAGTATATAAACTGAATGATCTACAGTTATAATATATGAGAGATCTAACCGCTCTGCCGGGTGCTTGCGTGGAGAGCTGGCTTCAATCAGGTCCTCATCAGACGGTGGAGGAGGGAAATCATCTTCGCTGTAGTCCTCCTCAGGTAGCTCCTGTTTCCTGCCATAGGATCTGTACGGAGCTGTTTGAAAACAACAGTTTCATTTAACATACCGTTCCGAGAGATGTGTGTTGGTGTGAGAGTAGATCACCTAAAAATGAATATTAATGACTTTATTTTCCCACATTGTTTGTTTTTGTCATTCTTGGAGGCTCATAAGAACAGGTATAGAAAAGCACAGTGTGAACATTCTGCGTACTGTCTCTTTTCATTTTATACGCAAGTCAGTCAGTCGTATGAGTTAAAATGACATCAGGGCAAGTACATAAAGCCAGTTTTCATTTTGGGTGACCTATTCCTTTAAAATGTGCACTCAGTTGTGAATCATCTGCTATTAGTGTGTGTGTGTGTGTGTGTGTGTGTGTGTGTGTGTGTGTGTGAGATGATCTCCAGGATCGAGGATCAAGGCTCAACCTTTTGATCAATGCAAGTGCCATTAGTTTAAAATCATTCTATTATTACTCGATTATCTGAACTACTCTCTCCATTTCTACCACTATTTAACCATTGTTATCTTTAAAGCAAAATCCTAGAGTGACTGCGGCCGATGGCAACAAGATGCGACAACATGAAAAATAAATGCCCGTGTGTCAAACATCAACAAAACATGCAATTAACACCCGAACCTCGTTAAAACTCTACGATGTGATGTCCGCATACTCGCGCTGGTATTTTTAATAATTTAAACTGCACAGCGAGTGCACAAAGCAATTTGAATGTAAAATGAGTGTGTAAATATCACAATCCACTTTGTTCGACCAAAGTACAGTGGGACGTTAGACAGACAACAGACGCTAATCAGTAAACAATGGTCTCCGAGAAACACAGAACGAGCCTTTTGTGTTGGCACGGCAACTCTCTGGAGAGCAGGGAGAGAGGACAGTGTGAATTTAAAACAGTTTGTTATCCGTTCTTGGGTGCGCCGCACAATCGCGAGTATGCTAATAAGATCCACTTAGAATCCATTTCATCAGCTTAATGATTTCAAGGTCAGAGCTCACTGCATAAAAACGGAAGCGGAAAAAATCGTCATTTTCATCCCTATTGATGAGATGGGCAGATATCCAACACGTATAAGTTGGAAAACTTAATGGAAAGCCACGCAGGTATGGAAAATGAGGAGGATGGGAAAAATGAACTCATTTCCCTTCTCGTACAGAAGAGCTGTCCTCATGAACGCTGATAGATTCATGTTTTCTTTTGTGAAGCGGTGATCCATTTAATTTGCTTTTTAACACAGAGGGAGTTTAGGTAAAAGCGCTTAACATTACGCACAACCAATTACTTTTAGAATCTGAACCTGGGAGCGTTCTAACTGGGCTCAACATGGCGAGATTCCAGCAAAATGCGGACCTGCTGCGCGACAGGGCAAAACAACAGTCGTCGGAACATATTGTGCATTTAACACACAGGTAATTGGCCAAACAGATTTAACGGTGGGCGGGGCTACCTGGCACAGCAGAGCAGAAATAAAAGCCATACGTTTTCAAAGAAAGCTGCAGGTTCAAGCGAGTTAGTCAATGTATGTGTGTACTGTACTTACCAGGGGAAGCCTCGTAAATACGGTTGTTCACCATGGATGGTGGTACAAAGCTGTTGGTCTGGCTGCCGTTGGGTTGCTGGACAGGAGAGTCATTCCTGGCTGGGGTTTGACTGACTTCCTGCTTTTCCTAAAGAGAAGAATGTAAAGTTGTAAAGAATTATTTCGTTGTAAAGTTGTAAAGATACTTTTAATTTTTAAAACAAAAGGATTTTACATTTAAACGAGGCGCGTGATGGAAAATAATTCAGCATAATCAAAACATTTTAAAAGCACCATGCTAAACAACAGCTGTAAAGTTCATGCTTTCTGCGTCCACAAAACGGAGCAGACTGATGCTTGCCATGCAAAACAAATTAAAATAATAACAACTTAAAGCTACAGTTCACCAAACAATGAAATTGTCAGAATTTACTCATACTCAGTGTTGTTTTCAACCTGTATGACTATCTTTTATTGGAGGAGCACAAAATGTAAGTTTTTGAAGAAAATATCCGCTTGCATTTTTCAAACACTAGACATGAGTGCTGTAGATGTCCAGAAATCACAGAGAAGTACCAATAAAGTTCTCTAAGCTGATTGCCAGGTTCTCTAATGCCATACGACAGCTTTGTGAGAGGAACATGCATTGAAAACATTCCAATATGATGCTTTAAGATGCTTCACACCATCTGAGAACTTTTCTCGTACCATATGTTCCTCCCACAAACCTGCTGAATGCCTTCAACAGACTTATGGCCTCTAAGTCACATGGACTTTAATGATGTTTTGTTTTCAGTTTGAAGTATTTTTGAAGATTGACTGTACTTGGTCACCATATGTTTCATTGTATAGAGAAAGAACATTGTACGAAAGGCTCGTTTTGGTCTCCACAGACAAAAAGTCCTACAGCTTTGAAATGACATGAGGGTGTGTTTCTTTTTTTAAACTGGATGAGGCAGTTTACCTGTATCTATACCACAGTACACTGAAGTGTTTAACCAACGATGATACACGATAAAACTGTGTACAACTGAAGCAGACCAGACACTTACAAAAGAACTTTCCAGACAAAGGGGTGAAAGAAATGCGAGACCCAACAAACCAAAAAAATGACAAACGCACTGATCCAGTAAAGCTTTTTGAGGCACAAAATATGCTAATACCAAACAGCAAATGACAAAAGTACGAAAGCACGCACATGACATCATTTGAAACATTCGAGACTGTTTAGGGAAACGTGTCATTTTGACGACGCGAGGCCACGGAGAGAAACGTCCTCATGAATTCTTCTCAGAAGACAAAGCAGCGACGGCTGTCAACGTCGGGCAGGAAACCCAGAGGAAAAACACGGTGTATTTTCACTGTCACACAAACCACACGCCAACACACTGTATTCACAGCAAAACGCCCAGACTGACTGGATGGGCATAAAAGGTATTAGGATATCACCATATCAAAGCACCTTAAACGCATTCAGAACGTACCATCCTCTGCGTCTGAGAGAGAGATGAAAGCTGTGTTCTTTCATTCAGACATTAAATCTCGGCTGGAGGACGGTCATTAGCAGGAGAGACTGCTCTTTACATGTGGAAACGTCATTCTTGTCATCTGTCTTCCAGTTCGCCGGCGCTCTCTCTCTCTCACTGAACACACAGAAGTCTTCAATGGACAAAAGACTGATGCTCTGGAGCTTTTTCTCCTCAGAGATTATGAGAGATTCTGAAAGCTCTTCAGATGAGTGACTTTGTCGCACGTTTTGCTCTGATCAGTATTTTGACAGAGGATGGCGTGTTATTGTTTCTGTGCATCTGACCACAACGTTTCTGAGTTGGCAGGAAAATGTCAAAGGGTATTTGAGAAATGATGAAGAAGGGAACAAAGAGAAACAAAATATTAAATGCCTGTTTAATTAGCCAATGTTTTGATTGTCTCTTACGACTGGAAATCTGACTAGTGGTGTTTGTTAACAAGTAAAATATTAAAAGTAAAACACCTTTGCTTTTAAATCCTCACTGTTTGACCTACAGACATGAATGATCGCAAATCACTTGATGTTCAGTAGAGGAACCACCTAGTAACCACCCAGAACACCCTAGCAACCACCACAACACTCAGGTGACCGGGCAGCAACATACTAAAAGACTAGTCCTATAAGTTAGCCATCTAAATTTTCTTCTGATTGATCATAACTTTAAGTCAGTTACATAGAGCTAGATTTGTCTCATTTGAATCTGAAAAGTAAGACTGATTAACTAAACTGCTAGCTGGTCAGACTAGTTCTTAAAACACAGTTTTAACTTAGCCGTTATGTTTATGCAACTGACCCTAGAACACCTTAAAGACCACATAGCAACACCATAGCAACCACCCTAGCATTGCAATAGCAGTTTTGCACAAGCCAGCAGCAAGTTCCCTCACATGTACATACTTGTATTCATTCATATACTCTCTTGATTTTAGGAGCACAACACACACACACACACACAAATACACAAGTTGTTGTCACACAGGGGCTCTCTGAATTGTTTAAGGATCGTCTTAATCAGAGAATCACAGAAGACATACGGTCCACCGCAGAAGACAAAGAACCGACAAAAGAACTACAAAACAGATTCTGGAACAACACCCGAAATCTCTGGGTGTCTCCACCCCCTCCACACACAGGGCTGCAGTGAGGGTGACCTGAGGTCAGACACCTCAGGGAAGCCCCAGGCGTCCTTTCATTAAAACCCAAAATTCGAGCAACCCATGGTGTAATCTGATTAACTTCCCGAGCAAGAGGAGATCCGGTGAGGTAACGGGATTAGAGATCAGACAGGGTGGAGCTAGAGCAGCTATTCCAGGAGAGGAGCTGGATGGAGAAACATGGTGAGGAACAGGAAGACAGACATGGAGGTCTGAGAACGAAGAACAAGGATGGTGGTTTCACAGGAAATCTCTCCAATTCAAAAGCTGATTTTTAAAATGTGACTTTTGGGCCTGTTATAATGGCTGCCCACACTTTAGTCATGAATGTTCATTGTTTAGACAAATATCACATTTGATAGTTACTGGCAAAGAATGTTCAAATAGTTTAATATTTTCTGATTGACACACTAAGCAAAGATTGTAAACAAACCTGATCTTATAAACAAATATAAACGATAAGTCTTTTTGGCGAAGCATCTATTGTCTTTTGCACAATTTTAGTTTTTGACTTTTTATCTTTTATGTTTCAGATTTGCAAGTGTTCTGGATTAAATCAAATTACTGTAATTCTTCTATCATGACGGTGTCCGAAAAAAACAAAAACTATCGTCAAGGTTCCATGTTAAAAACACGGCATTATCAACATCCCAGTAAACTCCCATCAACCAAGGAACCTGCCCGTTAAGTTTAGTCTAAACTCTATCCTTCATCTGTTTTCTTATCATTCAGCTCTCTGTGTGATTAATGCCGTATTGATCATCCGTCCGCACGCGATTAATAAAGAATGCATCACAGTGACACGTCACCTTTCATTGAGCGACCGCTAACAACCGCACGACCGCCATCCTTCTATGACTCGATTGGGTTGAGAATAGGCTAATGCTCTCCAATAACACTCCAGCGTGACTCCTGAAGGCGGAGTCAAT
>JAZGTI010019001.1:0-11331 GCA_036877585.1 Botia kubotai | reverse complement strand
GATGAGAACTGGCTCTCCCAGTTGAGCCTGGCTTCTCCATCTATACATCATTGGAGTTTTGGTTAGTTGATGGTACTATTTCAAATCCCTTACATTTACATTTAGGCATTTGGCAGACGCTTTTATCCAAAGCGACTTACATTGCATTATACTACACATTGATCACTATACATTGAGTATGTGCAATCCCTGGNATCGAACCCATGACCTTGGCATTGTTAACGCCATGCTCTAACCACTGAGCTACAGGAAAGCTTATACCCATCCCATAAGTGTTATCTTTTATATGTCATGTCCATGTAAGCTGGAAAGCATATCTATTTAATGATTTTGTGGTTTTATCGGTTCAGTTAACCCTTTATTCATAAACCTAACTATAAACCTAGTATGCCTAATTAGTCTTATACATCTCACACATATTATTTGCAATAATGCCATTAACATGCCCAACTTTTGTTCTGTGTTTTATTATTATTATTCTTTTTTCATATGTACAGCTGCTTTGAAGCTGCTTTGTAACATTGTAAAAAGCGCTATATAAATAAAATTGAATTTGTTGATCTTGCACATGCATTTCTATGCCTTGTAAACGTCAACATTTACATTAATGCATTTGGCAGGTACTTTAATACAATACGGCTTTTGAAAATGTTGACAGGGCATGCAGAAAATCCTTATTGTTAAGCCTATTGTTTAAGTTCTGTTGTGTGATTAGATTTTCTTGAATTTTGGTTGCGGTCAGCTGTGTAGTGCATTGTGATCCCCCTTTAGATTATCTCACCAGTAGCCTAATGTTTGATTGCCCAAGGGAGAGCTCCACAGCTCTGCAGCTGTTCTCCAGCTTGGCAGCCTGCTGTACCTGCATCTCCAGCTCAGCACGGGCACTTTCCAGCCGTGATCGGACCTCCATTTCATCTGCAAGACGTGTCTCCATCAGTTCTTGCTGCAAACGCTCTGCCTCCAGCCCCGCCTCCATGCACTGAATTCGTTCCAGGTATTCTCCCAGCTGCTCTTCACAGTTCTGCACCCGGCTACGCAGTTCCTGCAGCTGCTCACGCAGTTGCCTCTCGTTCTCCTGTTCGATCTGCAGTTCGTTCTCCCAAAATTCCTGCTCCTTCATCTCGGCTTCATTCCTGCGGACCTGCTGTTCTAGTTTTACCATCTCCTCCTCTTCCTCCTCTGCCAGTTGCTGCTGCAACTCAGTCTCACAGCGCTTAAGTTTCTGCTCTAGGACACGCAGCTTGTCCTTCTGCAGCTGCACTAGGCGGGAAAGCTCCTGCGTAGGTGCCGGCGTGCTGCTGCGGTTTCCGTTTACAGTTCGCTGCTTGGCCTCTCCCTCCCGACTCTTTCCAAATATGTCACGCAGCCCTTTGGCACCACCGGTAAAAGTAAGTGACTTGCGTTTTGGTTCACGTCGCTTGAGGGATTGGTCGTTGGCTGTAGGGCGGAACTTTGCCATAGGTGGAAGACTTTGGCGATACAGACTGCGCTCGGGGGCCCTTGCAGAGGTGTCTGAGGTGGGGCGCTCACTCAAAGATGGGCCGGTACGCCGAAGCACCAACTGCACATCGCTAGCGTACTGGCCCCACTTATTTAGTGACACCACAGGATTTTCATGTGGTGCTAGGTGTCTCTCTGTCTCGCGCCACTTTTCTATTAGTGTGTAACGGCCAGTGCGCCCTGCAACACAACACTCTTGTCATTTTTAGACTAAACAATTAGACAGTAAATTTATGGGTGTTTGTCCTGTGCTGACAATTTCTAACCTCTGTTAAAGGTAAAGTATTACCTTTTTTGCACCCTTGTAAATTTTTTGCACCCTTATCATCATCAGATGGAACTAAAAAAACACATCTCAATCCAAACTCACAACACTTTTCAGTGTTGTCTCTGTGCAGTTTTCTCTGCATAATAATCTTGGTTAAGGCAAAGCATTTTAACTTTTAGAAAATGACATACTTCACCTTTAACCAAAATGTCTAGAGCTAAACAGAGAAACAAGAGAAAACAGAGAAACATTGTTTGAGAAAAGCTCCTTAAACATGGTGGCACAAGGGTTTAACTTTTTCCAGGAAATGCATCTAACATCTTTATCAGAGACCAGACTCTGGGTTTTATTCCAATAGTTCATGAATAAATCCAGTCTCATTTTTTCCAGTGTTGGGGGTAAAAGGGTCAAACTCTGAGACTTGGAGACAATGCTGCATTTTACTGCTCCAATCTCTGATATCAAAGAGCGCTTGTTGTCAAGGAGACAAGCATAGCGCGAGTTATCTTTTGCAAGAAACAGTGGCAAGGAAAAAGAAAGGGCTAATTGAGATGGAACACACAAAAATGGAGAAAGCAGTTTTATAAAAATGAAACCACTATGGTACAGTAGTTATTTGCTAATTAAACAGCATTATGTGCATGTATAATTTAAGTAAAAACATTATTCAGCCCTAGACTTTATTTTGAGTCTGATGTTTATAAGGTCTCTTATATTTAGTTTCTTACCTATTGCTTGGGCCAAAGCGATCACAACCTCTTGACATGTGGTTACCTCTGTGACCCCACAGACAATGCGCTGCACTCCATCCACCCACACCTTCAACTCCATGCCTATCATCTGGATGACGTCATTCTTTACCTCTGCAGGCACCTGTTATGTTGGCCTCCCATCTACATTCTGCTCTTATCACCACCTGGACCAGTATAACCAAAGAACTGTTTGTATTGTTATACTTAACAAATAATTACATCACACAAAAATACTTCCTCAAAAAAGTGAGATGATTTTCTATTAGCATAAGATTACTTGCACTTGGGATTGTTTATGATATTTAGGTTTATGTTTATGATGCTCTGTAATTTTAGGTTGGCAGATCTTTTAGTTCCTAGTATAGGCAAGGCAGTGTTGAAGTTTTTCTCTCAGCTTGCTGACACAGGCCTCCAGCATGCTCTCAAGCTCATATTCATATGCACCACATTAGTGAACGACTGTGTAATAATTAGATATTCTCGCTGCAGGGATTTAACCCTTCAGAGGGTTGTAACTAACTAGGAGCAGCAGGCTGCTTAGCTAGCAACAAATGGCAGAACAATGATTTTCACTGTGAATTCACATTTGAGGATCTAATAAAAACAGAAAGCCTAACACAGGTTTGTTATGTAGTTTACATTAGAAATGAAGTATTTATATTCCTATGCATGGTGAAGTTTTGTTTACTGCACATCCCTGGTCAGAAGGCAAGCATTTGTCAAAGTTCTCTGTGTGTCTTTGTTTCTTGTTGGGGAATCTGAAAACTGTGGCTGCCTCTTCAATGAGTTTTTTTTTGCAGATTTGCAGCTGTAAGATCTACCCCAGCCATCTTACACACGTCTGATAATCTTCCTGGGTTTCTATGCCCTCATCTGAAGTATCTTATAATTTCAACAATTAATCTTTTTTAGATAAAATAATAATGATTTTACTCTTGCAAGCAACATCTCAGTAATCTGGTCTGTGTTTTGATATCAGGTTTTGATCAAGCAATCCCCTCTGGGTCAAGGCATTGCACTGGGAAGGTACATAATCATTTACTTGTGCTTCAGACAAACTCTCTTGTTAATGCAAGCTTGTTAAAGCAAAGTTCTGTTCCACCAGTTTAGTAAAGTTACACAGATGTGCAGCATTGGTTTAAGTGTTAATAATTTATAAACATTATTTTCCATGAAACAATGCAAAATAAATTTAGACCCAAAATGTGCCAGTTGCAACAATACATGGCTTGTATTGCATCAACAAAGGTCATGGGTTAGAATTCTCACTAAAAAAGCATTCAGATTAACCTATCTATAACCAAACTATGCCCTAATTTACTGGGAGTCCAATTTTCTACCCCCAAAAGTACTAGTTACCAGACAAGCTTTGGCTCGACAAGCTTTGGCTCCACAACCTGTGGCTATATTTAACAAACTCAAGGCTTTGGCTGCCTATAACTGTAAGGTAAAGCCGAGACAGCTGCTAAAAGAGATGTAACGCGTCTAAACTCACATTCCATTCGACTCATGTATCTGATGTCTGTAAACATAGATCAGTACAGCACGTATGGCTGGACCCCACACTGGCCCTGTTTGGTGTAACAATCTCAGCAGCATGCTGTAGTGCTCTAACATGCTCTGTCAGGTCAAAAACTCAGGGCTGCTGAAAGTCAAAAGGTTTATAAACTTACGCAATAATTTCCAGATGGAACATCGTTCCACTGATCTACACTTTTAGCCAATTTTTTTACACTATATCTGGCACAGATCAAGTGTGCTGATTGCGAAACATACAATCTGATTTTTATTGTCCAATCTGACACAATTTTAAAAGTGATTCTGATGATTTCTGACACCGTATTGTTACATAATGGTATGTTGAACCAGTTGGTAATGTATTATGTTTGAGGTTAAAATATTGGAATTAGGGCTTATAGTGTATATGCAGAGGGTGTGGGGGTTCCAACAAGAGTCCTGACAAACAATGGTCTGCTGGAGAGACTCCCACCCCTGCAGCCTTCCCAGCATGACTGGGCACAAACAACCCATCTCCATGGTGACGGTTTCACAGCTTTGTGAATTTCTCACATGCCAGGCTATGACCGGCCTGGGAACCAACAAACACCAGCAATTAAGGAACAATCTCTTTATTTTAACTTTTGTCCAGGTCCCACTGTATGACTTTGCCCTGTCAGGCATTCACAGGTGAAAACTGCACAGAAGAGTCTGTATGGGTAACTCTGCCAAGCTTTACAAGCTCACACTGAACTATAACCATTTACAGGAAAAGTTCTCAGTACAGCCTCTGTGTTAAGGGTGAGAATCCTTGAGTGAAATTAATTAGAATAGAGTAAGAGCAGACAACCAATAAGGCAAGTCTCCTTAATTCCATGTATTAATCGTTCACAAACAGTTTGCAGTGACTTGACTGAATCTGTTGAAATGTAATACTAAGTATTTTGAAAGGTCTATAGAACAGAAGAGCAATAACAACATTGATGCGTGGCTTATCAAGCACCACTACTTACTAACAAATTGCTGAGTAAGAAATGATCATAGGAATGAGTATGCAGGTATCATAATGTTTTTTGGTTTCTTGTCATTCTATTACTCTTGCACTGCAAACAAATCCCTTCATTTCCTTAAGCATGAGGGCTTGAGTTCCAAAGAGGAAAGTGAACTGTCTGTGACCTACTCAAGACACACGCTCTTATAAACCAGCAAAATATGAGAGCAGGGTCTTTATATATAGGGACATAATTACCTAAAGTTTCTGCTTGTTAAGACAGGCCACCATTTTTTTGTTTTGTGTCTACTAGGAAAACCAGTCATTACAAACATGATATAAGTGACCTGTGTCACATCTCTGACCAATAAGTCTAAAGAATCTGCTGGCTTTTTTGCATATACTACACTAATTTTGGAGATAAATCTACAGAATATATTTAAACATAGTGACATGTTCAAGAAAGCTAAGATTTCTATACTTGGTAGCAGATATTGGTAGCAGATATAGCAGATATTGGTAGCAGAAAGCAAAATATATAAAAAAATCAACAAGGAGCAGGAGAACTCTGAGGATGATGATGGATGTTCCAATGTTCTGCTCAGTTCCCCATGCAAAGATTCCATGTGGGGCTACTGGTAACGCATCAACAATGTAAGAACAACCTACTGCAGCCTACTTAAATCCTGATCTGCACTGCAATCATGCATTTATTCATGATATTATTCATGATAGTAAATCTCTGAAACAGCCAGCTAGCATCCAACATAGTTCCATCTCCCTACCTCTGCACTGCCGTCTACTCTCATCGTCACTCAGCCCTGCTCTCTTCAGCTTTCCTTATCTTTGTTTTTTTCTCATCTCATTTCATAGGTACAGCACTGGGGGTAGTGTATTTTACACACACTTGCTGTTGCTGTTGTCATTGAACTGTTATCTACGATCAGCAGATGTGATTAGTAGGCGTTTGATGAACCAGCTGTTGTCACATAGGTAAAACTACAATGTGTGTAATGGGAGAGCAAGGCATGTGTACACACAATTCTGTCAGTATGGAGTGTTTATCAATACAGTGAGTGGAGCTGTGTAGGACAGTTATAAATGGGTGAGATCTATGAGGGAGGCACATGTAAAGTTTTAGGAGTAAAACAGTTCTGTGAATGATGTAAATCAGTGGTGTGAATAAGTTGGACAGAGGACAAACATAGTGTGCGCCACACAGTTAAGGGGTACACCTTTTAGCAGAATTAAGAGAGGTGTTAAAGTGGAAAAGCTTTAAATTTCTTTCATGCTTAAAAACAGAAATGTAAACCTAACAGACCACATAACCTTAATCACAACAGCAATGGTCTGGACCCTACTGCATATTCCTGTGAAAGGTTCACACTGATTTTAAGCATTTTTTATGTTGTTTCTAAAAAAACATCACTTAATATTTAGTCATTAATAAATGCAAACACAAAAACTGGCAAATACTGATAAAAATATCTGGTTTTCAGAAACCCTATGTAAGGTAAAATACGAAATTAATAACGTGTAAACTTCTGCACAGCTGAGATGACCATGAAGTTCATACGGTTTACAACATATGGCCCACATGATACTTTGCATATGTTTTATAAAACTTTGATGACACTGCAGTCTAAACTGTTTGGTGTTCAGAATTTAAAAGGGAAAAACGTAATAATAACTTTCATAAATTTAAATATCAGCGTTACATCATATAACGCTAAACTGATCATTAATACATTAAAATAATTACTAAACAATTATACATCACTAAATAATTATAAATGTCATGACATTTTTATTTCTATATTTAATTTCCAATGAATATTCACTATTGTTCTATTATTTATTAAATCATGTTTGTTAATGATTTAATAAGGGGATTTATTTTAAAACCCTTACTGAAAGAATCTTAAGTGTTTGTTGGATGTAGTACTGTAATTTTTTAAGTTTAGGAGGGGCTGCAGGCCTTCTGCTGCATTGATGAAAAACACTGACCATCACACCGTTTTCACCCGTTTAAACACCCATCAGTAGACCGTGCTGATGAAAACCCCCTGACATTGATCGGATGCCGCTTGTAGTGCGTCCGCCCTCCTGCATGTGTTGATTTAGTTGCGTATGGGACATTCCAACGCTATCTAAAGGTGACCCGTGAAAACACGTTCAATTCACGTCGCCCCTCTCTCGGCTTTCACGGATGATAAGAACACTGTGCAAAGACGTGTTTTTAAAACAATTTCCGTACCTGCGTGTGTCTGCAGTCCCCGGACCTTCACAATAGTCAGCCTGAATCCACTTCACTCCGCCAGATCAAATATTTCTGCTGATGATCTGTTTTCCCTCCCAACGTTTCCAAAAATTCTCATTTAGTCACATTGAACAGAGTCCGTACCAGTGTTTAGGAGAGGCTGCTGAAGGTGCGTGCGACCCGTTAAATCAGCAGTAGATCTGCGCTCTGACTCGAGTAAATACAGTGAACGGGACCGGGACACCGCAAGGCATCATGGACCGAGCGTTTTAAAGCGGCACAGCCCTCACGGAATAAGTGTGCTAATGTACAGTACACAAACCGCATTTACTGTAGATTCGTGATTTATTTTGCAAACAGCCTTCCCTACATTATTCAAGTTGTGCTATGATTATGAAATTAAATAACACTTTTACCAACAGAGATGATGCTCTGCGTTTGCTCTTAATTTTTCTCATGTTTTAGAGTAGAGAATGTTTCCACTGTAACACTCTGCACGGTACCTTTTTTTAAAACTTTATTTTACCTTAAAAGGGAGACTTTGAGAGCACTCTGATCAGTCATGAGTCAGCTGTTGAAGATATTGTATGTTATTCAGTGATTTAGTCTGAGCAATAATTCCTCAGCTTCTGACAGATACCTGCTGCTGGCCTGCCTGACTGTAATACATTGGCCCCTTTCTCTGTATAAGTGTTCTCTGCAGTTATTACATGACAAAAAAAACACAGAAATGAGGTCCAGTAAGTATCAATCTTCTGAAAATATTATCCAGATGAGAGAATGGAGTTTTCCTTTGTGTTATCACTGCAAGTTTAATATGACATTGATTTATTTATTTTATTTTTTTGGAAATCTTCTTCTAGCTTCTAGCACACAAACATTATAACATTATTAGGGGTTAGAAGAAATGTTGTAATGCTGTTATGTATTCTTAGGTTAGATTTACTCTGAAGTTTAGACGTTATTCGTCCATTTAACGTTGACGATCTATGTTGACTTATGCACGAACTAGAGTAGGCAATGGGAAATTAAATGTAATTGCAGTATTTCGCCACAGGTTGACAACGTACAACTGGCTATAACACTTATTGCACAGATCGAACACATTATGAATATTTCGAAATTAAAATACAGCATTATTGTGCTATGAGCGCATTAGTTTACCTACGTATCAGAAAGTTTCACTTTGAACACAGTGGGTGCTTCTCAATGCTTCCTCTTTTCCTCTATCCTCCAGCCCGTGACCCGGAAACCGATCGAAGTCAGCCATCTTGAAGGACATCTTTTTAATTCTCTAATTGCACATTGAGAATGCGAGGAACGAGGGGTGATGAAACTTCCTGAGGACGCATGATTGAAGAGACGTTGGCGTATCCTATGCGGAAGTGTTTTTTTTTGTGTCCGCCTACCGTTCTTGCATCCCTCCCTCGCGTCCTATTGGGGTGGAGCTAAGACGCGGGGAAAAGGAAACTATGACGCACAAATAAGAATCGAAAGTTGTCCGTGGGACATGCTCACAGTGCGATATGCTGTTAGGACGCAGAGATTCACACATTTGCAGGATTGTATGTACGTCGTATTGGTGACCAGCAAATGGAAAAACGCCAAAAGGTGATAAACATTGCACTTCAATGTGAAAACACAGTGTCTATATATTTATCCGCGTCTCTGATGACATTCGCCTTCTGTACTTGTAATATTAGCAGGTTTTTATATATGTCTCAGTATTAAAAGGCTCCAGTTTTATAATAAAACATTACGAGTGTTGCAAACAGTTTACTTTAAAGTTACCCATCACGTAAAACTAATAAACCACAGTCCCAAAATGTTAGAGGGGTCATTTAAGATACGATACGACAATTGTATAAACGCGACAATCGTATAGAACTGTTTATCACTATCTGTGACATGCTCGATCATTTTGAGATACTTTTGAGAAACATATATTGAGTTTTATGCATTAAAATATAAAAGGGTTGCATTGTGTAATTATATTGTTAGTCAAAACTTTTGACGACATAACAGTTATGTTTTAGATACTTTTGTATTATGTTAGTGCAAACGATCCTAGATTAAGTAAACAGATATACAGTGTTCCGAGATTTAATTGCTACCGTGGCAATCGAGCGCCCCTTGTAGAACACTAAAGCTTTAGTTTTGGTACAATAATGTAACTGCATTCACAATAATGTAACTGCATTCAACTCTACGCTGTAATACTAGCTAGCTGTACAGCTATATCTAAAACCTTAGACTGTTGCAATTACATACTAAACCACAAGAGGGCATTGTACGGCCAAGCGCAGTAGGCTCATTAGCTCGTCCACTGTTGTCCTGACGTCAGAGGCGTGCTCGTGCTACTTGCTGTGATTAGAGCGCGACCCTACTTTGGGTTTGCAAAGAGAAGCGAGACATCGGTACGTAAACAATTCGTTTACAGCTCTCTTTGGCAACACACTCGCAAATGTCAGGGTGTATTTCTATTTACACATTAGCAAATATCATCTTATCTTAATAATAACGTAGCATTTGTGATTGAGCGCAAGTTGCACTTCCTTGTATGTTTTAAGGTAATCTTATAGGTTTTCGGCCTATTGTTTTTTGTCAGTATGTTTCTTATGTAGTTATATGCTATATGTAATATATATATATATATATATGCAATATATAATATTGTAATGTAATTACATCATTCAGACTTTTACGTTCACCTTACTAGGTTCAGTCTTAATGTGGATATATGTAATGCAACTGTGTATTTATATATACGCATGCATTTCTACAAGGTTTACAGTATCTGTCAGGATCAACAACAATATGCACTATACTATATAAAAGTATCAGGAGATAAAACATATGTAAAACGCAGGGGCGGAGTCAGGAGTAGCCGCGGTCACCATAGGCAATATCTGTGCCACCCCACTTGCCACCTTGTTTGTAATTGCATTTTTAACACAAAGTAATTTCTTTAAGACAAAGATCTGACTCTAGGAGGACCTCAGTCGTATCTCCAGCGAGTCTTATCGGTAACCAATAGCTCGCCAGAGATGAGCCTCACGGGAAGCAGTCAGAGGACTGAATAAGTGTGGATAAGACTGAAAGTTTTTCTCATAGAATCAGCCGCTTGCGAGAACAAAGATATCGCGTGATTTACGCTTATGTGCTTAGTTGTTAATAACGCGAGTTTCCGTAAACGCCTTTCCTTTAAACCACAGTAATCGTAGAATCCATCTAATGTAGTTATGATGGTTTTGTCAAGGTTTTGAAAACATTTTGTGAGTTTTCTTAAGCTCTTTTTGTGCGTCAAATAATTTAAAGCTGTGCCATTATGATTCTTTTAAATCGTGTTCACAGTTTTGAAAGGTAAAAATTACATTGAAAGAATATGAAAAACTAAACATTTTTTCTTCTGATTTTTTTTACTTGAAAAAATTTTATATTAAGCATAAGAAAAAAACAATTATTTTGAGATCTTTTAATAAAATGGTAAAATGTAGTAAAAAGTATGCAGAAGTGTGATACTTTATAAGAGGCCCAGTATTAAACACTGTTGTACAGGAGATACTAAGACTTCTGCAAATCTTTTGTCTTGCTGATGCTGTAGCACAACTCAATTATTTTTAGCTTCCTGTCTGTTTTATTCTGAACTGGGTCACATTTTAACAGGTGTTTATGCCGTTCAGCTGCAGGAGGGGAGCCCATGGCAGAACGACCTATTGTCAGTGAAGAGGGTGAGTTAGAAGGAGGTCACACCATATCTCTTGATCCAGAGAAGAGCAGCTCCTGTCATAAGAACAGCTTGCTGGATTACAGACAGGAGGGAGATGTTACATGCTCCAAACGAGACTCTCGTGGGCGCTTCGTGAATCCTTGGACAACATGGCAATTCCCATCCTATAGCACCATCTGTCACCTCTTCCTTACAGAGAAGAACAACAGCAATGTTCCCAGTGCCAAAGAGGTAAATACACACTCTAGTGTGCTGACTAGCAGAGGCTAAACAGGATTGCAGTGGTTCAACTAAATTACATTTCTGAGGTAGTTACAAAGGCAAATTTAAAAA
>JAZGTI010019000.1:0-11331 GCA_036877585.1 Botia kubotai | reverse complement strand
TGTTATTCTAATTCTACAGATTATATTAGTATTATAGTTTGCTTTTACTTAGCAATGCTGAATATTGTTTATTTGATGGCTATTCTCTGTATTTCGTTTGTATTTTCCTGCTGTAGATGACACTGGGTCTTTAAACCGATGATGTTGAGGTGCATCAAGGGGGCGCCATAGTTCTTCCCTGTTCTTTCCCTTGGGTTTCATGTAGGCGTGTACTACATGGAAAATGGAAGGCTGACCACTATTCCAAAGTCTCTTTCCCAACCCCACAGAACACAAATGGCATCTTAAACTGGGAGGGCCAGAATTCATCAGAAGTTACATTTACAAGTGGACAATTAAGCACCAACTATGACATCCTGCTGCTTAATGTAAATATTCACAAAAGTCTTGGTTATTTGATTTACATAAATGATATATATATATTTATTCACGGTATAGTTTGCATATATTTATTCTGCACTTGTGAATTTTGTAAGTTTTTTTATATATATTTGAATATTTTTTTAATTTTGTTATTATTTTGTTATGTGTCTACTGTTGTATTTGCATGTGCACTGGAAGCATTCATTTACCAAAGAAAATTCCTGTGAGTGTACAAGTATGAACGATGCTAACTGCTAGCACAGAGCGGACAGTTGAACATGGCGGTCCAGGTAAACACAACTGCACTGCACAACTAGAAAATTCAATTATTAATTAAACCCAATTCACAGTACACGTGATCTTAATGACCTCAAAATGTAATGATATTTGAATATCAGGAGAAAAGGAGAGCAAAAACTCTGCCGTTGTGAAATGGCAAAAACCTGAAAGTGAGAAGCCCTGGACCAAAGATGTGTTTGTGATCAGAATTGTTATGTTATAAATGTTATGTTCACATTTTCCCACATAAAATATTTCTCAGATAAGTTTTATAAATAAAAATTTCCTTTGCAGTACAAAGTTTTTACTTGTTAGAAGTACATTAGTTTACGCATGTACATGCGTGATCATATCTCAGCTCGTGTCCATTTGACAAGACTCCAGTGTCTTACAACACTTGTTTCTTTTAAGAAGTGAAAATTGGAAAGCAGACGCCTGTCCCCAGACAACAACGCAACACATACCACAGTCCAAAACAATATAACTGAGAGCAGCATGTGTGAAAGACAGGAGTCACTGAATTATTAAACTCATGGCACACTGTGTAAGTGCGTATAAATGTGCTTACTGACAAATGATGCTTGTAAAATTTGCTGTAGAACATAACACAGGCAAATATAACAGAACGGTGTTAAGCATTTGATTGATACCATATCTTCCTAAAAATTACCAAGTTGATTGTGAGCAGCCTGTACTTTGAATGACAGAATTTTGAATGTTTCAGTTTTTGTTAAAACTATAAAACTTTTAAAATGTTCTTCTGCATGTGTGTGTGGGCAAGTATGTGTGTTTGTGTACGCTCACATGGGCGTGTCTGTATTTCCCTTCATTTGTGCTATAACTTTAATGAGCAGAATTTGCCTTCTAAACTGGTGCAGCTGGAATTCAGTTTCAGTTCACAGGTGTCCATACACATGCAAATACACAGCTGTTTACAGGCGTCAAAACAATCAGACTATCTACAATCATCCTTTACGTATGTTTGACATACAAATATGAATATATGCAACACTTAGTTTATAAACGGAGAGTAATCAACTAATTTTAAACATGAAAATAGGTGTAGACTGCTATGTCATGACCTAACAATACATGCAGTGTAAAAAGAGACATATCAGTTTCATGTCAGTGTAAAGGCCTGTTGCATCGAAGAGCAAAGAGTTCTGCAAAAGATAAAATGTGAAAAAGATGTGTAGAGATGTGACATGAAAACTGGAGGGTGACCCTAAGGTGGAGGTAAATAGAACAGAACTGGAAAACTAGATTAGCTGTAGAGCAAATCATGTTGTAGTTTCCTGCCTGTGTGTGTGACAGTCTGTGTTTGGAAGAAAATGTCAGTGTAGCTCTCTGATCGTGAACAGAACACACACTCATCTCATCAGCACTGTAAGTATTGTTCTGTTTCTATCACAAACACTGTTGCTTATTGTTAATTGGTCGGTCTGCTACAGGTCTGCTATAGGTTGTCTTGTATATTTAAGTAAAAGGTCTTTTGTCTTTATTTTGTTTTTTATTTAACACAGCGAGTTATATCAGATAATTAACAAAAACACATTGTTTGAGATGCATTGTTTGCTTATTACAATGTTTAGAAGCAACATTTGTCATTAAAGAAAATCATATGGGCCTAAAATGTGTTTTTATACTGTCTATTTTTTATAGCATGAATTTTGCGTAAATGTGCAGATGCTAATCCGATGGTTACGATTGTATTACGATAGCATTCATGATACTGATTTATCAAAAACTGAATAGCTGGATAATCAAATATAATAACCATTAGATGTTTTGAGGATGTTTTGAGAGTTAGGCATATTATTTGCATTTTTTTAGGATGTTTTATTACACCGTAATGTCCCGGAAATGTTTGATGTTTTGGAAACTGTATTTGTCAATGTGTATTCTTATATTATGTTACTTTAGTTGTCAACCTGCACTAAGTGTAACATTCTCAGATATTAAGTGTGTTATTATTACAGTAGGTCACTTGTGTGTGTTTATTTTAAAACTGCCCTGTAGGCCAAAGCCTCAATACGGGCAGTTGAATTCAAACTAATGGAACTAAACTAATACTGTTCAGAGACATACGTTGTTAACTGAATTATGATTAAGTGATTAATGATTAACACAGATTAACACAGTATTTTAATATTAGTGTTCTGCAGTGGTTTGTTGAGTTGTATAAAGTTTAAACAGTAACATGATGTTATAAGCTCACACCATCATATAGAATCCATTTGCTTTACAATTTGTTACATTTTAGATCATATAGGTGAAAAATACCTAAATTTACCTAAATGTACACAGTTTAATTTTACATTGCTACAAATAAAAATATATAAAAAAAATAATTCTGTGTGAGGATTCGACCCAAAACATAATCTAAAAAAAAATTAATGATTGATACAATTACGTTGGTAGACATTTCTCATGTTTAAGTCTTTAATCACCAATACATCAGTTCAAGCTTTGCTATTTTTCCTTATTTTTCTGTCGGCTGTTCTTCGTACACAAAGGTTATGGACATAATTCGCATAAACAGCGGGGAACCGCTATTTACTTTAAGAGACACCAGGATCATTCTCCGTTCCATCTAACTGATGAACATCTGTCAACCGTATATACAGTACCAACATGTATATTATAAACTGGCTCCATCTGATTGCATAACATACAAAATATCAAACCAAGTGGCATATACAAACAAATGATGAGCTTTCCCCAAAACTAACTTCACTTTACTGAGCTTTCAGTGAAGTGATGCATGTTTATTGCCCCTCAGTTTCACACAGCGATCCTAGCAGAGTAATGTGAAGTTCTTCACATTGTGTTGCACTATTGATTGACAACATGATGGAATCAAGAGAATTGCTCTTGTACACTTTGTGATATTTTGCAATTTAACACAATACAATCATACAACATTTAATTGTAGGTGTCCAGATACATTTTGAGGCCACTGTATGTGGGTTAAAATGGTTACTACAGAGCTTTATTACTTTTTTGGTGACTTTGTTCTTATTCTTTCATGGCATGATGCCTTTAAATAAAATTCTACAAAAATATCTGTTTTTATGAACAGTCAAAATACTGTGAGACATTTGAACTGATGTAGATATTGGCCTGAGCAGATGTTACTGAGGTACTGTATGCACACAGTAAATGACCTTGTGTTGTCAGTTGGCGTAGATGCAATATTAAATGTCACAGGTCCAAAACAATAGTTTATGACAGTTTGTGATAGTTTATTTTACCCAACTGTTAGCTGTTCACAACAGCTTTTTTGTTTATCGAGTTGATCTTGTGCAATGAAAGAAAAGAGGAATCCAAACAACATAAACAAATGCTGCAAAGACAATGACTTTTATAATGAAGATATTATAGATTACAAATTTTTAAGCAAGTAAAGGATGTTATATTGAACAATCCCTAGATTTTGCCTCAGCTGTTTGTAAGAAGTGAGAAGTTTCTGAGACATGTTGGCCAAGTTTGATCACTGTCAAAGAATTGCATGCGTTTTACTCTATAGACAGAATAATAGGACATTGTATTATTTAATTAGAGTATCCATATGCACAGGGACAGAACTTATCATAGTATGTTATCTATAAATTCATTTTATATATATACAGCAACCACCGGTTTACAGGTTTGTGTGCCCAATTTTTAGTGTAAATAGCAAACAGTTTTGTGCCGCTGTCTGCTATGGAGCGTCTCAATGGAGAATACTCAACCTAAACTCTTATAAACCCTCCTGGACTAGTAATGAATCCTAATGACAGGTTGTTGTTATATGCTAATAATACTTAGGATATTTTTATGTTTATATATTAGCATGTATTTATGTTATTCATGTATTTATATGCTAATGAGAGAGAGATTAAATAATGTTTATATGTAATGTGAATAATTATCTAAATTCACAGTTCCACTCCTTCTGTTTTCAGTTGAAGCGCTTACCCGATACTTTTTTGTTTAAGGAATTTGAAGGAATCAAAGGACCTCATTTAAATTATTACTAAAAACTCTACAGGAGAGACTGCACAGGGGCCATGACCATTGCAAAAAATTTAAGGGGCCCATAAAATTTTATGCATAGACCCCCTTCATCTGTTATCAACATTCCTGGTTGTGCCCCTTTGACAATAGTCCTGTCAGGAGCGTAACATGTAGAACTTTCCTGTTAACTAAATCTCAAATACACAAAGTAAGCATGTGCCTGTATCTTATTTAAATTAGTTCAGTATCTTGAATATTTAAAGGTTATTTATCTTATAAGATAAATAAACCTTAAATCCAAACATCCTGTTGTGAGCGTAAATGATAATAATCTTAAAATCATGAATACAAAAAATAGATAAATATTTAAATACATTAATTATATTGGTCAATAGAAATAAACTTTGTAGGACAGTGCAGCTGTTTTATTGATTGGATGTTTTGTGTTAGAATGCTGCAGTTGTGCTTATAAAAGGAGCGAGTGATTTTCATAATGAGAGCAGGATTCCCTCTTTCACAGTGTGTCATACAGACATCATTCTCTATTTCTCATCCTCTCACTTCAGCTTTGTCCCACACACACACACCACACATTTTGTCAGAGTGTTTTCCTACCTGACCATTAGAGTTTCAGTCTGGAACAGAACATATAATGTCTATATGGATGGTCTGCTGTTATGAACATTCCGCTTATTTTGTTCTTTAATGTCTTAATTTTTTTAACATTGAGGATTTTAGGTGATTTACCTCAATATTCCACAACTTTTAAAAATGACTATTTTAAAAATGAAATTAAGATATGCTGTCGGTGCCTCCCCAGCTAAACAGTGACTTTTCTCAGAACATTGGCTAACTTCCTGTAAGAGTTCTTTTAAAGTTATAAAAACGGTCTTGCAGTAACATTTGTAGAACTTTTTTAATGTAATATATTATGTATTAGTTTGTTAGCTCATTTTCTTAGCTTGTTAGTAGAATGTTTTAAAAATGTTACAGATTAAAAAATAATGTTCCTGTAACCAAGCAATATAGTCGCATCTAAAAACGTCTAAAAAGCTGGATGTTTTGAATATTTCTAGAACTTTTAAAATAACATTTTAAATGTTTTTGTTTCTTAATGGAAATGTTATGGAAATGTTTTAACAACCTAAACTTGTTAGCTGGGCTTTGACCTGTGGGCCCGCAGAATCGTTCCCGCTGCTTCACCTCACTAGCTACACCCTGCAGCTGTAGGCTAAATGATGAGTTTTAGACAGAGAGGTGAATGTTTTTAGCCCCAAAACAAAAATTACTGTTATTTGTAACATTCAGAGGAACTACTTGTTTCTACTAGCAATATTGCTGATGGCAGACAACGTGTAATGGCTGTTTTTTCAAGCATTTCTGTGAAAATACATTAACCGCAAAGGCCATTTGCAGATATCAGGAAATATAAACTGATAGGGAGCGTCAAGCAAAATGACGTGAACATATTGCGTAGCGGAATAGATGATTTTCTTCAGAGTACAGTGATGACTCAAAAGTCTAGAATATTAATTAATTCATGGTACATAAAAATAAGTGTTTGTATAAGCACTAGACAAATGCCAGTAATCTCTATTTCTCTCATTGTTTTTTCCACTGACATTTTGTTGCAATTCAAACCTACAGGACTTCATTATATAGATGACTGGAAAAGGTTTGTAACCGAAAACTCAAGAACAAGAGGCGAATACAATTGGTTTTTCGATGTATTTCCACTGACTTTTCGAAAAAATAGTACAATTTTCAGCCTACGTTAGAAAATAAGAAGCTGCTGTCTGCATCTCTCCTCATGGCATCCATCTTAACAGCATGCTGCTGTGTATCTTTAGCACGATCATCTTAACTCACCTCAGCTCTTTACATTGTTCAGAGTTTTGCACTATTTCTTATGACCCACAATGTAAGCAGATGTTTGTGAATCACTGAACGTTTCTGAGGATTCAGGTCTTTAAAGGGATTCTCTTTTAGTCACATACTAATAACGAATCACACAAACATATACTCACACTTTTCGTAGTCTGTTTCTGTTGTGCTACTTTTAGCAGACTAGACTTTAGATACACTGGCATGGCAGAATTTACAGTGCATATAATAAGGCAAAACTGTCTTAATACAAGTTAAATATGACAGTGATGAAAAAACACCATCAAACATCAAGTATGCTAGGTGAAGGGGAAACACGTAACGAAAACCTGTATGGGACATATTGAAATAATTCGCCCACAACCGCCTCTTCTCCTGCATGTTAGTTTTCTTTCACTCTTTCTGTAATGATTGTTTGGTGTCTTGACACCCTCTCAGACTCCCTCTCATGACTAATGAGGGATCCCTCTAAAACGGGTCTTTCCTCTCAGCTCAGAACACAGCAAAAACAGAATCGAGAATGTAGATAGACCCATTTATGCTTTTCATAAACACCTGCAGTGAAGATACAGACAGATACGGTATTTGTGTTTCCTGGGATTCAAACCAATAATCTTGACATCTATCAGTTGAAATCTTATAGAAACATATATATTTATTACATACCTAAGTCAAACCTAAGAGATCTGTACTAACAGGTTAATGTAAATGCTGTAAATGATAGACAAAGAACTGTGTAAAGCTTAACTTTTCTGACAAAGATGAGCAGAGCATGACAGGAAGAGAGAGAATGACAGTGAGGTGAAACCTCAGACACAGATGTAAGGCAGGCGACATGTTTGTTTCAACCTTCATGTGGTTCCCCTTCGCCAACCACCCTTGTCCTATACAACGCTTAAAGATACTCTACAGTACCTGTAGTTTACATTCTAGCTGTTTCTGTATATCTACAGAGATGCTTTTCACTGTCAGATATAAACATTCTGAACAGAACCAAAAAGGGTTTTAAAGACCAATTCCAAAAGAGGACATTTTAAGTCTTTTTAAGTTCAACTGAGAATTTTCTTTTTGTTTTGTAATCTTAAAATGTTCATTATGTAGTAAAAGTGGCATTTTTTAGTAAAGTCAAATGTAAAATGACTGAATTAACCTGACTACATTAGATGACATAAAAAGCATTTTTTTAATGGATGTGTCAGGTGGAAATGTCTTTCAGTTAACAACTGCACGTCACCAATTTTTACAGTATTTTCATATTTACACATGCGTATGTTCTTTTAAGATCCCTCAAACCAGTTTGCAATCTGTAATATAACATCAAGCTTTAACATCTCTATAGGACTACAGTCAGATCAATAAACCTCTAAACCTTCTGCAAAAGATCTGTGTAAATTAAAAGGCATTAGCAAAATAACAATAATAATTTGTAAGTGTTATTATAAGAGATATTATAAGAGAATTTGTACTTGGTGAATAAGTATTTGACTTAGTGAATTGCATCTAAGGTAATAATCAACCTACAAACTATTAGGTTGTTTAAATAAAACAACCTCCAAAACATATATGAAATACAGCGAGAAGCTATATTTGTTATTTAAGTGAAGTATAAAACTTTATGACTTGACAAGCATACAATATATTACACATATCTTCAGATTTGTCCAGTGTGCAGAGTGGGCTGTGTTGCAATTTTTATAAGAAATAATAACTTGAGCGAGATATGAGCAAGTCATTGCTGCTTTAAACCTGTATTTTGAATGCACATGGAACCTTTTATTTACCTTATTTTTGTACATAGCATAAATACATATTAAATGAGAATCATCTTGATTCATATGGTTTGAGCCACACACGCGCTTTCCCGTTTTTATTCTTACGTGTTACTGTTTCTTCTTTCTGTTTTCCAAGTATATTTTAGAAAGAGACTTTCTTTCTAAGTTTATTGAAATGCTAGATTTTTGATGTCTGTTTTGAAGTTTGATGTTGTATTGTTGTTTCCTCTGTCTGATTTTCCAGTAGTTTGTGTGGATTTTATAATTTAAGTTTTCATCAAAATCAAATGCCTGTTCTTTGTACTGAGTAGTTACTGAGTAGTAGTTGTTATTTATCACCATCATTTGGGAGATCCACAGTTACGCATTCAAATTTTGAGTCGCAGATGAATATTAATCTCTTGAACAAATGAGTGTTGAAATGAAAAAAAAATCTAATTTAGGGCAATAAAGGACAATAGAGCAGAATACAGTTTTAATCAATTTCTAGTCTTGCGTTCAGAGGGTTAAAGTCCTAAAAGGTTGTTTATTGATACTTACCAGTGATTTTTAAATACATTGTGCTTTACTATTTAAATGAATTGGTTTGATTCAGATTAAAAAAAATACTAAATATGACTCAATGAATGTGACAACATTGGTGTAAGACTTACGTTTTGTTTTATTTCGTTTGTATCATTGTTTTCCAGTGTTCTGTTTCCATTGTTCCCTGTTTATTTGAGTTAATTATGAACTTAATTGTCTCTGTTTGTCTCCTGGGTGGCTGATCATGTCCCAGTTTGTTTCTTTATGATTTGAATCCTTGTCTAGTTTAGTTTTCCTGTAGTTTTCCCTGTTTTTTTCAGGTCAATATATATTGCCCTGAGATTCTGTTCTCCCTGGTCAGTTCAACATGCATGTTTAATGTTGCGTGTGTTAAAAGTATCTCCTCAGAGGATTGATTCCGTGGATTAAAGACTGTTGAAGTTATCGTTTTGAGTCATTTGTTATAGGTTACAATTGTGACAATTGGACTACAACACCAGTTATTTTAGGGGCTAGATCAAGGAGAAAAAGCTCAAAACTGTAACAACGGCACAGCTTAACATTTTACAGTGCGGTGTGGATTGGACAACTAGTTAACAGCTCTAACAACCTTTACAGTTACTAATAGTGTTGACGCCAGCATTTATAAGCTTACATGGGCATGAAAGGACAATTACGAAAGCACAATTAAAGTACAAATATTTAAACAAACAAAAATCTAAATAAAAGTCACAATATAAACATAAAACCATAATGGCAGCTCAAAACAAAATAGAAGTAATTGAACGTCCTCAAAAAACGTTTTGGGAATAACAACGACATCTGTATTTAATCCATTAAAGATAACAATTAATGTATGCAGCAGTTTTTGTCATTGAAATTTTACCCATGTGAATCTATGGTAGTTTATTATACATTCGGGTGTTTAATATGTTTAATATGCATTTTTACAAAAGTCATTACTTATATTAATGTCATTTAGAGAAGTAATTATTAATCTCAATTGTTCTAGGCAGTCATAAGTGACAATTCAGTATAAATAACTACCAAACGAACAAAGATTTTTACATTTTAAAAACATGTTTAAGTCGACAGCCTTGTGCCAATAACCGGACGTATTCTTTCACCGTTTAGGCCAATCAGACAGAGGGGAGGCGTCAGCTGTGTTTAAATAGAAATATTTTGGCCTGTAAGTGAACACATCCGCTGTACGACTTTCAAGAGAAGTGATACCGTGTTTTGCTCATCAGGTAAGCATATTTACACAAAGGTGTACATTTATTTAAACATAGTGTTTAATTATGCATAATAGGAATGTCTTTATGGTATTTTGCTTTTATTTCCCTTTTATTGTAATACAAGATAAAAACGTAGAATTAAATCCCTTTTTGTGTTTTTGATACATAAACAAAATATATAAACATATTCACAAAAAACGAATAAAATGCAGCTGCATTGTTCACTGGTAATACAGTAGGATATGTGGTTAGAATTACTGGATTGAATGTATAATATAAAGTAAATTTAATAGGGCTAAAATGCTGCACTCATCACATTTAAGTTTAGTCTCTATGATATTACACAGTACGTATTAACACTTGTTTTATAATAATGCTTGAAAAAGTATCAAAACACTAAAGATGTCAACGTACAGATGAAGATAATTGTTCTCTTGAAACATGCCATGCCGAAACAAGCTTTGAAAATGACCCACAGTACTGTATCGAGTTTTAGCATTTAATCACATTTATTTACTGTGAAACACATTTTTGTTCTCACTGTTTAAAATGAACTGACATCCAAATTCAAAATTCTTTCAAATAAATACAAAGTAAACACACATTAATTGACTCAAAATTTGTTGTTAGGCAAATCAAGTTTATGGTGTCACTAATCTTCCCCACCCTCCTTTCCTTCATCTCTCTCTCACTCTCTCTCTCTCTCTCTGTCTGTTTGCTGTTTAACCTCCATCCTGACCACAGCCCTGATCATCTGTCTTTCTGGGTTAGATGTTCAGGTGCAGTCTTCTGCTGTCATTATCTCTACATCTATCTTTTATGTTTCCTTATACGCCTCTCTTACTGTTCCTCATTTATCAAAAGCTTTTTTCCCTTGTTTTTGCACAATATTATGCTTTCATCCAATTACAATGTAATTTTTTATCATATCATCTTTTCATCAATTTCTTCTTGATAAACACTGCATAACACATGCAAAACGTTTACGTTGTTTACATTGCACATCTGGATACTAAATAACAAAATTGTCATGCAAAATTGTCTACAAAATCAAATGCTGAAATTGAGAAAAATTACCATGAACTTCATGTGCTCAGAAATATGCAAAATTATTAACATGACAAACATGACATAGGATTTGCAGTAATTTCATTTTAGCTTGTATAGTTTTGTTCATGGTTTTCGAAGATGAGGGCACGTCGGTTCTACCAAAGTGACAGATAGATTTACGGAATTTGATTGGACACACAACTTTTGGAATCCATAACAAA
>JAZGTI010018999.1:0-11331 GCA_036877585.1 Botia kubotai | reverse complement strand
GCTAATGACTCAGCCATTCTGATGGAGATATGGAGTTCATTCCACCAACCGGGCAGAGTGAAAGAGAGAATCCGGGAAAGTGATTTCTTCCCTCGGTGGGATGGAACCACAAGGCGACGTTCGTTAGCTGAACACAAAAAAAGATACAAAATAATACAATACAAAAAAAGCTTTTACTAGGTTTTCAATATGGGACTCGATTGACATCCCAGGGGAGCTAGCAAATAGATGGCAGCAACCACTCAACCATCGGCCTCTGACCAAGTTCTAGAAAGAGGCGAGGATCTTCTATAATGAAGATACTACTTAGCACACAGCTCCTATCATCGCCTAATGCAAGTCATATAAGACTGGAACATTAAAGAGACGTGAGGGTAGTTTTAACTGGTCAGCAACTACCTAGTGAACATATACTATAGTGACCACAGAGCAGAACCCTAGTAATTATTTTTTTAAAAAGTAATTATAAAACGTCTTGGTTACGTATGTAACCCATGTTCCCTGATGGAGAGAATGACACTAGTTGTGTCAGTGATGACACTAGGGGTTCGTTCTTGGGAGCCCAATCACCTCCGATCTTTTATATAAAAGGCCAATGAACATTGTCAAGTGGAATTTGCGTGCCAGTCTCCACCCCAGATATCCGGGTATATAGGCGGGCTGGCTTGCAACACTAGCTCAGATATTGTGCTGGGGAGTAGCAGAAGGTCATGAACCCCAGCAGTGCAGTTCAGTACTGTGGCATGAGGGACACAACGTCTCATTCTCATTCCCATCAGGGAACGGGGTTACATACGTAACCGAGACATTCCCTTTCTGTTGGTCACCCAACGTTGTGTCAATGATGACACTAGGGGTCCATATATGAAGCGCCACAGGAGCTAAACTGTGCTACAAGCTAAGTGGAGCAGTTGCGGGCAGGCCGTGGCGTGCCCCATCATGAGTGCTTCCAGTACATCGCAACGTTCCAGCTTGCATGTAAGGTGCCCCCTGAAATAGATGGGAGTGGATACTTACCAAATAAGGCCAGAGCAGTGGCCAGCCACTGGACAAAGCTGGGACAGAGCCCCACCCTTTTGCTGGTGGGGGAACACTACAGAGACCACATCCTATAACAATAGGTGCCATGTGGTGTATACAACATGGCACATGGACATACCCAAGGTGTAGCATACATATAGAAAACTGCTAAGAAGGTCCCTATTCCCAGAGAGGGAGCCTAGCTACAACAGTGAGGTAGAGGTACTCTACCGAGGGAAAGACACAGGGTTACAGGTCAAGGGAACTTGACCTGTGGACTATACAACATACAGGGTTACCCAGGTATGGGGAATCCACACGTATGGAGCACTTAGCGCTGATATATGGGTTTACCTACGATGAGGGCCAGAACCCCACGATGTCCTCTGTGCTGGACAGCAAATAGGATGGAATGGCACGTTATCACCTCTAGAGAAAGGAAAACGCAGGAGCAAGTAATACACTCACCCGGTTGCCGTCTTAGTTGCCTTGCAGAATGCAGAGATTATAACACCTTGCAAAGAGGTTAGGTGTAGCCTAACCCGCAGCTCTACAAATGTCTGCTAACAAGGCGTCTCTAGCCAGAGCCCAGCTGAATGCAACACCTCTGGTGGAGTGCAGCCTAACACCCAAGGGGCTCTGCTGTCCCTGTGATTGACAGACCATGGAAATGACCTCTGCAATCAAATGGGCCAGCCTCTGCTTTAAGACAGCCTTTCCCTTCTGATGACCGCTGAAACAGACAAGGAGCTGATCAGAGCGTCTAACGCTCTTTGTGAATTTCAGATAAATGCGCAGTGCGTGCACTGGGCACAATATGAATAGGGCTGGGTCTTCCTTCCCAGCGGGAAGTGATTGCAGGCTCACCGACAGTGTCGTGGTGAGCAGAAATGGCTGTCACATAGACCTTAAGAGTGGAGGGTGACAAACGTTTCTCCAGGCACTCTTGGAAAAAAGTTAGCACAGCGTTGATCTGGCATCACCGTGGGTCCTCTCGATGGGAGGAACACCAGTTTGCGAACAGACACCACTTCAGGGCATATAACTGCCTAGTAGAAGGAGCTCTAGCTTGAGTGATAGTGTCAATCACTGCAGGTGAAATACCTGGTAAGTCCTCTGAGGCCAGATGTGAAGGTTCCTGAGGTTTGGTTTGGGATTCCAGAATGTGCCCTGCCTCTGAATGAGAAGGTCCTGGCTCAGGATAATGTGCCAGGGGGAGCCGCTGAGAGGAGCACAAGCTCAGAGATCTTAGCCTGGTTGGTCAGAAATTACAGATTTGGCGACTCTGCGGGGTGATAACGACCCAGTGGCACCAGGCTTGCCAGTGCTGGAATGATCTCATATGCATCAATCTGAGCGGAACTACTGCCGTTGAGGATGCCATATGCCCTAGGAGCCTCTGAAAAAGTTTTAGAGGAACCGCAGGCCTGTTTCTGAACAAATGCAGGCAGGCAAGCACTGACTGCCACCTATCCTCTGTGAGATGGGCAAGTCCACTGAGAAAAGTGGTATTCTGTACTGGGGAGAGCTTGCTCTTTCCCAGTTGACCTAATGCCCCAACTCGTCTAGGTGCCTTAGCACTATGTCCCTGTGCTCGCACAACAAATCTCGCGGGTGAGTTGGAATGAGCCACTAGTTCAGTATGCGAACACCTTGTTCCTGAAGGGGAGCGAGGGCCACCTCTGTGACCTTGGTAAAGATGTGGGGTGACAGAACTAGACTGAAGGGGAGGACCTTGAACAGGTACGCGCGCCCCTCGAAAGAAAACCAAAGAAACGGTATTTGTCAAGGAAGGATCGACACATAAAAGTACACTTCTTTCAGGTCTATGACGCATGAGCATCCTGAAGGGTAATCTGTGGAGTGTGCGATTCAGGGTATGCAGGTCCAGGATTGGTTGCAGCCTGCCCCTATTCTTGGGCATGAAGAAGTAGGGGCTGTAGAAGCCCCTGTTCATCTTGGCTGGTGGAACGATCCCTATCGCTCCCTTTTGAAGAAGGGTGGCGACCTTGCTCCGCAGGACAGGGGCCTCCTTACCTTGTGCAGAGATAAAGAGGACACAGCTGAACCTGGGCGGGTGCGAGGCAAACTGAACCACATAGCCGAGACAGATTATCTTGATGAGCCACCGTAACGGGTTGGAAAGTGTTACTAATGCTCCAAGAAACTAGGGGGACCAGAGGAACAATCTGCTTCACCATGCTTTGAGAGGGAGCTGCACAGCAAAATGTCCTCAGTGAAGCAAGAGACAATCAAAATTTTTTTCTGTATTGGCACACCAATTCCACTCGCCAATGTTCATTGGCCTTTTATATAAAAGATCGGAGGTGATTGGGATCACAATAACAAACCCCTAGTGTCATTTTCCAAGTGTCTAGTGAGAGATTTTCACCTCACAGGTGATTTGTTTGACGTGATCTGGAAAATAATGTGAAAACTAATGTGATGTTTTATTCACAAACATCATGACAGCTATTACAATATAATGAGCATTGTGTATCAACATCCATTCATGTATTCTTGTTCTCTTCTTTTGTAGGAGACAGACAGCTGGGAAATCATAGAGGGACTGAAAATCGGCCAGACTCACATCCAGAGACCTGAAAAACATGAAGGTTTCATGCTTAAGAAGAGGAAATGGCCTCTGAAGGGCTGGCACAAGGTCTGCCGTACGTCCACACTTCACTCCATATAAGACTGAAATATTATTAAAATAAATTACGTTTTTTTTATTCTTCTGCCCAGCGTTTCTTCGTTCTGGATAATGGGATCCTGAAATACTCCAAGACTCCTGTAGATGTGAGTTTTTTTGGCATGAAGAAAGTTACACCTGTTCAAGAGTGTTAGACCTTGCTTTGTGACATTATTATTATTATAAGAACAATTAATTTCCCTTCCCAAGCAAAAGAAAACTTATTACACATTAATATAGTTATGATATGTACTTTTTTATTTTAATTAACGTAAGTTTAATTCAGGGCAACAAATATGACTGTGATGAGCTTGCAGTTGCACTTTACAGATGTTTACAGTAATATGTGTCATGACAACAGCAAAATGGTTTTAATTTGGCATTTTATTGAACACAGTTTATCTGAATCTTTTACTCTAATTCTGCAAGCGCACCTGTTACCTTCAGGAAAAGTGAATCCGGTTAATTGAATTGTTTTAGCACGTACAGCATCGTCTCTGAAACACCAAACATACAAACATAGAGTGTGAATTCAATGTAAACAGAACATGAGGGTTAAATGAATACTGTGTGTGCGTTTGGATCAGGTTCAGAAAGGAAAGCTTCATGGCAATATAGATGTGGGTCTGTCTGTGATGTCCATCAAGAAAAGATCTTGCAGCATTGATCTGGACACAGAGGAACACATCTACCATCTGAAGGTGTGTGTTTGATTCATCTGCATGTGTGTTTATTTCTATAGTATGAAGTGTGGTGGGATTCTTTATCACATTCTGTACATATACAGTATATACTGTATAATACAGTAAATATGTACAGAAAGTAAACTTCCTGTCGATCTGCTTCTCTCTCTTTTAAGGTGAAGTCCCCAGATGTTTTTGATGTCTGGGTGTGCAAGCTGCGCCACCATCGTTTGTTTCGTCAGAATGAGATTGTTCGTTCTCCTCGTGACACTACGCTACGAACCTTCCCTCCATCTGCCACCCCGGAGTCTCCCCAGGTGACTTCCTCCAGCACAGACCAAAGCAAGGTTGGTCCCGCCCCCACAGTCTCTGTGCTGGTGTGTGTGTGTCTGTGAATCTGCTCAGAATATGCCTGACCAAACAACCTTCTGACTGTCTAGATAAACAGGCAAATAAACTTCCCTGTTTTAGATGTACACATACACTTATTAGTAGGGAGCACATTAGAAAGATTTTTATTCAAATGGATATTTCATCTAAAAATGCATCTTCTCTCGTTTCTTTAGCCTCATTAAAGCTCTATGGAACAGGAAATAACAGGTCTTGATTTTTCATACAATGCTGAAGTTTAAAGTGATCTGGGACAGGTGCTGTCTATCTGCAAAAATGACAGATGGATGTTGTCCATGTGGTTTATGTGCTATCTTCCAGATGTTCTGGCCCTATGATAGCTTTGTGTACAGATCAACACTTCGATCAAGTTATCACATCACTTGTAATCGCTCATGATGTACTAGGTTTGATAATGAGCAGCACCACAGTAATTTTGATAACAGCAATGAATGATTAATAATTACTAACAATAATAATAGCTAATAATAGCTAATAATAACTGATTTGACAAGAAGCATTATCACTATATGAAAATATGTTTAGGCCTTTAGGTTCTGTTCAGAAAGTCTTCTTAAAAGGTCCCGCTGGTGTTTCCCACATAGTCCACAGCAAAATCACATTTATATCTGGATTCATTCTGATGTGAAACACCCATATTTCAAAATCTATTGGCTAAAATTAAGCTCTGTCTCACTTTTTTCATTAAATGTCCTGTTTTATACACTTTACAAAAGTAAAATGGGTGTGAATGTTGCCCTTTTGACCTAGAAAGTGACCAGTGACCAGCATCATTCATATTGCTGTAGAAACATGTATGTGTACATGTGCCCATTCGGTAGGTTAAGCCCAGCAGTCTGTCATGGCAGTTGCCTTCATCCTGTAGTAATGGTCAGAGCAAAGTAGCGGCCTGGTTACAGGAGTCAGAGGAGATGGACAAGTGTGCAGAAGGTAACACACAATTGCTTTGTGTCATTATGCTGATCCAGTGCCTTATGTGAAATACTAAATCTGAGTTGTTCAAGCTGCTTTAGTATAAACATACAGAAATCAACATGTCTGTCTGTGTGTGTTTGTTTCAGAACTTGCCTACTGCCAGTCTAGCCTTCTAGAACTGAATCAACTGCTGCAAAGCCTGGAGATCTTACAGAAGACACAGTCAGCTCCAAACTTCACTGACATGCAGGTACACACACACAGTCACACTCTTGTTTGTTTGACTGTATTAATGAGGTCATTCCAGCTTGATATGGCCAATTTATGAGCTTTTTAATTTGGTAAAAACTAGTGAAATGTCCTCACAAGATGGTTGTCATGAAAATTTACAATGTTACTTAGGACATTTGGCCCTCACAAATATAGATAAACCTCAGAAAATCCACAATTCAGTGTTTATAATCGCAGGCCTTTTAATATCCCACAGGTTAATTTGCATTGAAGCATTTTTCTTCTTTCTTTTGAATTTTTATATTTTAGATATAATTTATATAAGACAAAATAATATAAGTGGAAATTAATAAATGTCTACAAAGCCTTAATGCCCATAATTAACCAAACACACACATGTAAGACCAGATATCAGATACATATATACAGATTTAGAACCATATTAGAAAGTGTCCTAAAGTGTTTTTTGATGCTTACATGCATAAAATGAGATCAGATCTGTGCCTGTGACAAATAATACGACATGAATAAATGTGTTTTTTTATCAGAATGTGTACAGCAGCTTAATAGAAACAGACTCAGACACTTTGAACCTCAAATGAAATTCAACCTTATGAACACAAGACCAAGATCCCTTCATCAGTACTTTTACTGATGTCATTCCCATCACTCTCTCCTCATGTGAAATAAAACACAATCCACTCATCACACATTTACAGCATCTCATCTGCTCCTGTCATTGACACAGGTTGCTGCTATTACCCCCCTCACCCGTCTGCTGTGAATGTGTGTGAATATGTGTGTGTGTGTCATTTAGAGTAACTGTAGATTTGACCAAAAAAAGTGAGGCAGCAGAAGATGGAGCACAAAAAGTGTCAGCAAAGATGCAAAATTACAGCTGCAGGTACATCACCACCATCATCACACTCACAAAAAATACTTAACACTCACAATCAGCACTTACGATCAACACTAACAATCAACACTCAACACTCACAAACAACACTTATGATCAACACTCACAATCAACACCCAACACTTACGATCTACACTTAACACTCACAATCAACACTCACAACCAGCACTTACGATCAGCACTCACAATCAACACTCTAGATCTACACTTAACACTCACAATCAACACTTATGATCAACACCCACAATCAACACGCAACATTCACAATCAACACACAACATTCACAATCAACACGCAACATTCACAATCAACACGCAACATTCACAATCAACACGCAACATTCACAATCATGATGCTGTACAGTAACAATAGAAATTATTCCAGATCACTGTTGTTCATGTAGTTTGCTGAATCATCCAGCACTCATGCAGCCTGCAAGGATGGGGAAATGCAGTGAGCAGCACAGATTACTGAACCGTCAGTGACGTACATCACTGAATGACACTGTTACTGAATTCCTCCTGCAGTCTCAGAGACCACAGCTGTAAAAGTTTGATGTGTGTATGTTTTCTTAACCTTCACACACACACACACACACGCATGTCCACTTACCCTCAGAACAACCTTATTATTGCAGTCTATAACCGAACACAAGAAGAGAGCCTGCTGTGGTCTAACATTTAGAAACCCTGACATTTGAGTCTCTGGATCCATTATAAACCATTTAACCTGTTTCAGAAGCTGTAACAGCATATCAGCCCCAGTTTAAAGAATTTTTCTTTGTTTATAATGGATTGCTACAAAGAGAGATAATGGGACAGACCATATCTTTATTTATTCCCCTTATCAGTGTTTCCTGTGTTGGAACGGATCATGGATTTTTTAAAAATGTTTTTATTAATGTTTTGTAAAAAAAAATGTTTTGTTAATGTTTTGTAAAAAATATGTTTTTTTAATGTTTTGTAAAAAAAATGTTGTTTTTAATGTTTAAATTTTTTTATATTTGTTTTTGAAAAATACACAGACAAAGTTGGGTAAATGATTCAAGATATTATTCTTTCAGGTCAGCCTGAATGCAATGACAGAATGTGCTACTTGCTTGTAAAGCCATGTATTTGCATCAGCTGCAGCACACTTCTGAAGGGGCGTGGCTTTGGAGATCACTCTGAAGGAAGGATGGGATTGATTGGTCCTTTCAAAGCTAGCTTGCTTTTGCTAGCCTTTCTGAAATTGCCTACCCCACCTTTAAGAGATTTTAACATAATTTCACATGAACATATTTTGACATTTTCATTTCAATTCAATTCAATTACATTGAATTGACATGAACTATTACACACCTAAAATATATTTAAGGTTCAATACAAAGCTTCATTCCTACTGAAAATGCTGACTGAGTAATACTTTATTATGTTAAAGCAAACTAAAATTGTATTTACAATAATCTTACCGCTCCGCCTCCTCCACCCGGCCAGAGTACCAGTTCCTATTCAGACTACATTTCCCATGAGCCCTGTGCCTAGGGCTGATTACTTCCTGTTTGCCACACCTGTTCCCAATCAAGCATACTATTTAAACCCTGGACTCTGATAGACTCATTGCGATGTCTTGTTTTGCCCCGGCTAATATTTCAGAGCGGGTCCCATTGTTGTTTACCTGGTTTGTTGTTTGGATTGTTATCTGCCTGCCCTGACCACTGTCTGTCTTCCCGTTACTGAGTTTGTCTATTCTCTCTTGCTCTGTTTGCCAGTGTTTGACCCTATTGCCTGTTTTGACCATTCTGTTAATAAAGTGTTGCAGATGGATCCACACGACCCCGAGTCCTTGTTACACATGCAATATAAAGCCAAAAACCTGGCTGTTTTTATACAATTACATGTAACTATTAAAAAATAAACTAGAACTTTAACTAGAACTTTTGTATGACAAGAAGTCTTTAGACTTTACAGCTGAGATTATGAGCAGAAAGGCTTTAACAAAAATCTGAGCCTTGAGTTTTTGCTTTAAATACTCAGTAATGACTGTATTGTGTATAGGCAACTCTTGATGAATGTTTGGTTTATAAATGCATATGACTGTTGCATCTTCATCTGTTCACCTCTAGGTCCAGTCCCTTCTTCAGTCATACAGGGCTAAAGTAAGCAGAACCCTCACTGTGATGTAATCTTGGTATCACATTGTTACATCATTGTGCTTTAGTCCCTCAACTACTTGCTTAAATAGCAGCTTCACATACTCTTTTTAAAACAATTTACATTTAGAAGAAGCTTTAAGTTACCCTGCTTCTCAGAGGGAGCTGAGTGAGAACGCAGGCTCAAAACAATATTTAAGTCCAGATCTTCCAAGCAAATCACTAATGGCCCTTTGCTAAAATCTCCTATAGGGAACCAGGATACAAATTTAACCTAAAGTTTTCCTGTAAGCTTTCAGTCTACTTGCTCAACATTAAAAACATTTTATTATATACAAAGATTTCTTAATATGCCCCAAAAAGATGTTTCCCTTTGATAATTTACTGTTATAAGAGAACAACGAAACGTCACAGGTTATGTATGTAACCCGGTTCCCTGAGACGGAACAAGACGCTGCGTCAGGCTTGACACTATGGGCACGCCAAAATTGGAACACGTGTAAAAGCAGGCCTATTTATAGGCAGGTCAAAGTCATGTGACGTAGCATTGTGCGCCATAAAGCCTTTAAAAGGCACCTGCAAAATACATCATCAGATTCATCAGAAGTCTGAAGGAAGACCATGCAGGCAAGATCAAAGTGTGGTGAAGCGACGCAGCATCTCGATCTCTGTCTCAGGAAACCAGGTTACATACATAACCTGCGACATTCCTTATCGGGGAAACTCAACACTGCATCAAATGGAGCCAAAGATAAACCCTTAAAACAATAGTAAGGTTCCAAAAAGGGACCCGTATGTGACAGAAAGGCCCCAGCCATCTGGCACCACACAGAAAAATAGACACCAGTGGGTGTCTTTCAATACAGGCTCCTTCAACAGGTTTGTGGCTTGCAGACATGACAGCCACATAAACCATGAGGATGGTCGGAGCCAATCCTGCAGATAGGCACTGAACTGGGTCAACATGGTGTCGCCCACGCAGCCCTCCTTGGTAAAGGATGAGGCCACTCTAGTTTTAGTCCGTATGGACTAAAACGTGTTGGCCCTTAAGGTGGAGGAAGAAGCTTTAGAAGTGCTTCAGAGCCAGAAGCACTGCCCTCATTTCCAGACAGTTTATGTGCCATGAGAGATGAGGGACCTCCCACTGACCACGGACTGAGCAGCCATGGAGAACCACACCCCAGCCCATTAGGGAAGCGTCCGTTGTAAGAATCCTGTGCTGGCATAACGCTCCTAGAGTGGTACCCAAGGTAAAAATGTGGTCGGAGCCACATAGAAAGGGTACCAAGCCCTCGGCGCGTAACCCTTACCACCCTTAGTGGGTTAATTTGGGGATGAAACCCTTTTCCCCTTAGCCAAGAGTGGGACCCAAGGTAAGAAACCGGGGTTAAAGCCACATAGAAAGGGTATGAAGCCCTCAGCGCATAACCCTTACCACATTTAGCGGGTGGATTTTAGGATGAAACCCATTTTTCCTTAGCCAAGAATTGAACCCAAGGTGAGAAACCAGGGTATGAGTCACGAAACCCAATTTTTCTATAGCCAGAACTGAAAGTCTCTTATAAAGTAGGCCCTATGGAATCACACTGGCCGCTGAGTCCTAACAGCCTCTGAATCTGAAGCACTGTTAGGTGCTTGCCTAGAGAGAGGTATCATCCTCTCTAGCTGAGTCCAGTCTCCTGAATCAGAGAACCGGCAGGATGTATCTGGACATAACAGAAAAAGGATGGGATAGATGAACTACCTTTTGAACTTCCTCTGCATGTGCTGCTCAACCCCCCTAGGTCTCTGCCAGTAGGCAGAAGATTCAAAAGAAGAGATGAATGGACAACCTGACACTGCAGCTACCTGGCCTTGTCAGGGGAGGAGCTCCTTGAACCGTAGCTGGTTGCAATCCCCCACCTTGGTCCAGGTTTTTAAGCAGGTCAGCCTGGTATGCCGGCAAAACTTCCAAGTGTGCAGGGATGCACCCGCCTGACCCGTTGTGCATATGTGTAATTTGTGCACATATATTTATACATATGATATTTTTATAATATATATGCGGGGGTTTATATGTCAATATAGGGAATTTTTAGTTTAAGTTTATATATAGATATTGGATATATATATATGTATTGTGACGAGGCGCACCGGGGCTATCAGCGTCGCCCTGGCAATGGACGCGCCGCACCTGCCCGAGCTCATCACGGGCAGACCGGGCACAGCTGCGGCGCGTCACCGCACGGCCTTAAAACGCCGCCGCCTTCCGCCAAGCCAGGAAGAGAGCTTGAGAGGAAGTTGGAGAGCCGGATGAGAGCAGCGAAGGTGAGAAAGACTGGACAGGGAGCGA
>JAZGTI010018998.1:0-11332 GCA_036877585.1 Botia kubotai | reverse complement strand
GCATTGTGCAGACATATGTACAGATCACACAACACCAGGGGCTTTTAATAACTCGATACTGGGCCCTTCCCTCTCATAAACCTTGTAGGGGACTCCAGTTTTATTCTATTTTACAGGTACAATGGGTACATAATATATGAGATAAAGCTGACCATAAAATGATATTGAATTAAATAAGTGAGCTCCTTAGGCGTGTCTTTTTTTGTTTGTCTGGATTTGTTTTTCAAGCTTTGATCGGATTTGTTTATTTTAGATGTGTGCGTTTATCTGGATTATATTACCAGCATAACTCATTATGTTTTAAAATGGTGGAGCAGTTTGCTGATGATTCAGTAGCTCTCAGTTCAGTCTAACAAGTATGTGGGAAAGAGACCCCATTAGACATCATTTGCTTACGGTTTATTTTACCTATAATAACATCTGCTGCAGGCACACGTGTTTAGATGTGTGATTTGACATGTGTCTTATATAATCTTGTTTCTGACTTGCACAACACAGCAGTGTTTTTCTGAGGGTCTATTGTAATTATTTTCTGGTGAATAAAATGTCAGTTTTGGATTTGACGTGTAAAAAACTACTTTTTCAGTGTTTACTTGGTAAATTTATCATCATTATTCACACCTTCACTGATACGCTCTAGCACACCTCACACTTGGCCAAACTGTGCTCACACACACACAAACACGTTAGGTTTCTAATCTTTGTGGAGACTTTCCACAGACCTACAGTTCTATACTGTACAAACGGTATATTCTGTCCCCTCACCCTACCCTTAAACATCCCTCACAGAAACCTTTTCGCATTTTTACATTTTCAAAAAAGCATCATGTAGTATATTTCATAATCAGTTTCCCTCATGGAACCACTAACTGGTCCCCACAATAGTAGAAAAACAAGAACACACACCCACAAACAAATCCACACTGTCATTCCCAGAGTTTTATTTCAGATGTTCTAACATTCCCCATAAATCATCCATCTTTGTCAACAATATTAATCCTTGGTTTTTACATTACACGCCTGCAGATGATGCCTCCCATAATTCCATGCTCTAAATCTCTATGACAACTGTACCAGATGAAATGAAGCATCAGACGCTGTCTCTGAGACACATAGAAGTCTGTGACATTTGCATTGTGACACAAGTATTAAGGAAATGATTTTGAGATCCGTTCACCAGACAGTTTAAACCCTGAATGCTTCGAGAAAGACACTTTTGAATGTGTATTAACTCAAATATATGTATTTCTCACGTTACCTCATGTTTTGTCAGAGGTGAGCGCTCATGAAGGAAGTAATGATAATGGAAGCATTTGTGATGGCAGCGACTCCACGCTCTACAAACAGAGTGAAGGTAACATGAAAATCAATACATGAACATCACATGAAAATATGCTCACTGCATGTGTGTAACACTTCAAACGTGTAAACACTGTAAATCAGCTTGTGGGACTATCTAGCCCACATCTGGTTCAAGCTTCAATTACCTTTATTTCATAAAAAGATTTAATATCAGTCAACGCTTTAGAGCTACAGTGTGGTCTGAATTGGCTCTTTAAAACAGTAGAAACTCAATAAGCCACATTTCAATAGAACGCAAGCATGTTTGCTCTGAAATAATAAAAGTGACTTCATTTAAATCCATGACATATTGCTATTTCTGCACTGTGTCTGTTTGAACTGAATTCTGGGTGCTTAGTTACACAACACGTATTTACATTGAAAATCTAAAGTGCTGTAATTGTTTACTGAATTTACATTGTCAATGAATTCACATTTAGATTCTATATTCTATATCTTTTCATTTTGCTACTGTACCTTTTTACATTGTATATTCTATATGTAATTCTATATGCAAACGTCCTTTTTATGGCTGAATTTGAAGTTCAAGTTTAAATTTATTTATACAGCACTTTATTTTCACGCTTCAACGCTTTTTTTTGCAGCTGTACAAAAAAAACAAGATATTTAACAGCAAAATGAAATGAAGTTGCAGAGCTATTGCTGAACAATGTTTGAAAATACTCATTTGAAACTCTGTCGCAACTCGATTGAATAAACACTAAGAGACTATCCAATTAAAATGAACAAATTTTACATAGACACGCACACCAACCTGTGTATGTAGGAATATATACTGTAGGAATATACACTGTTAAATGTGTATTGTGTTACCTGTTGGCGGGAGGAACAAGGACTCTTGACTGTCGAGTGTTTGGTCAATAACTGTAATCACAGCAGCACTCAAACAGTCAAATTACTATGAATATTAACTCCCCACATGTACAAACACAACAATATACACATGCACATGAAAACCATCCTAAGCTGCATTTAGCTTAATAGACGTGCGTGTGTGTGTGTGTGTGTGTGTGTGTGTGTGTGTGTAGGGCACAACATGGCAGAGACTCTCACCGTTGCACTGCGTGTGGCAGAAGAAGCTATAGAGGAAGCCATCGCAAAAGCAGAGAGCAACAGAGACAGTCTGGTAAGTAACTCCTCTTTGTATTTCTTCCATATTTTTGCAAATATTAGTGCATACATCCGTTTCCCTGCGCAGATATGTAAAGCACCAGCCAACAAATTATCACTTTTTTTTGTTTTCAAATATTGTTGACTCATTTATGTTGATACATTTCTTAGTTTTGGCCACTACTCAACTTCTTGTACATTTCTCTAAAACGTATCTCTCCCACTCTTGCTCCTCTCTCTCTTTCTCTGGGTCTCTCTGTCTCTCTCCTTCTGTCTCTCTCTCTCTCTCTCTCTCTCTGATATGACAGGAGAAACAGAATGAAGCTCGTTATTTGCGTGACCATAAGGAAGAGCTCATAGAGGAACTCGCCACTACAATTGTTCAAAAAGTAAGAGTTGTTCTGTAAATGAGAGAACAATTTTTTTTATTGTCAGTTAAATGTGACTGCATCCTGTGTCACATACATTTACTGGGCATTTATGACACAAAAGTACGTACCTTGTTGATGATGATTTGAGTATGTTGACAGTGTTAAGACAGTAGGCAATAAAGTATCATTGTGTATGTTGTTGTGTATGAAGTACATCTAGCAAAATGCATTACATTAAATGAGTAGTTCCTAAACTGTATGGACTCATGGACCACTAGTTGTCTATAAAGCATTTCAAATGGTCTGCAAGCTGATTGGCTGAAAACAAAAAATAGCTCAAACATTTACTGTACATGACTATAATTGTCCTATAACTGTAACTGACAAAACTTCAACACTGAATTAATTAACAGATTTATAAAACCCTTAACAATAAATAAGCAGATTTTGTTAACATTAATTTGTGACTGTTGTTAATTTGTTATTAATTTGTGACTGCATAATTAAAAGATCATTATGTATCATGTACATAAGTTCAACTTCTTAGCTAGCTGTTAGCTTCTTTGTCAGCTGATTTAGGTTTATTAGCTAAAAACAGAAGTGCAGTTACTGTATGTAGGTTTATTAGCTATAAGTAGCACAATTAATTGCATTCTTGCTAAACCTTTAGGTTCATATAATTTGCAAACAAAATTGCTTTAACCTCACATTTCTCAGGGCTTTTCCTACAAACTGATAAAGAGAAAGCCATAATAAACTTCTCATCTGCAGCACAAGGGATTTTGGGCCTACAAAGTATGCATAGATATGCATTTTTTTGATGATATTAGATGCACTAATTCTAACCACACATATTTTATAATACAGATCTTGTGTAAATTGTGATGTAACCTGTTATCTTTTCATAACCTTGTGGGTTATCTGGTTTTCTTCAGTCTTACATTTGTCTCAATCTCTTTCTCTGTAGATCATTCAAAGGGGTAAGAGGTCTGAAATTCAGGCCGAGTATGAGTTTGTATGGCCTCAGATTCAGACTAATGAGTTGCCTTCTCCTGCCTCAACACAAAACACACACGCAGCACAGCATTCACATGCTACCTCCAAGCAAGGCGCAGAATCACAGACAGACATAACCAACTCCTATTCATTGTGGGTAAGAACATACACACATATACACAACATGAAATATATTTTACAATTATAAGCACTGATCACATGGTAATACAAGTTCCAGAGATGCTCATTAAAGCATAATCTGGTAAATGTCACAGTAATGATCAACTTAATTTCCTGTGACTTTAGTTAGACTTTACTTAGATAATTTAGCTTAGTTAACTCAGTGTGACGGGCACACACCCATGCAAAGAATATTTGTGGCTGTAGCATTCTAAAATTATGGTGTGTTAAAAATGATTGACTCAAGGCAAAACGTGTTAAACAGACAAGAACACTTTAACTTTCTAATATTAACATTTATATCAGTAATCACACAGTTTTTGTGTTTGGTTTTGTAGTATTGCTGTAGTTTGGATCTAAAAACCACAGTAAATCAAGCGATAATAGGATGAAAACAAGCGTCTGGTTCCCTCTACTGGTGGAATCTATTTAATGCAACTTGTTTGTATTCCTGTTGTGCATGCATTTGAAGTGTGTACACCCTTAATCTTAGACCGATGTCAAGCACCACTAAAACTTTTAACTGCACAATAGTTGGACATAAATTGTAACTTACAGTATAAATAACAGCGATTATTGCTGTTGGGCAATTTCATTCCTGAATTATTCTGATAATCTATTCTTGTAAATCAGAGTGTATGCTACTGTCAGCTAATTTTCGTCTGTTCACACAAATATATTTGAATAAAGTTTTTGCGGAACAAAAAAACAATTTAATGCCTGAATGGATTCTGTAATGCATTGTAACATGAACTTTTATTTGTCAACACTTATTTATTTGTCAACACAAACATGTAACATCAAGTAGAGAAGTCACAAACCACATTTTATAAGCACTGGTTTTATTAATATAAGTAGATTATTATAATCTGTAAAACATATTACAGAAGTGCATGTGTTTATATGTGTGGTGGGATGTGTGCAGCACTCAAGCAATAATATCCCCGTACTCTACAACAGTTATTTCCGGTCCTGATTGTACATGAACTCTCATTTCAATGGTGCTGATATTTTGTATAACAGCACTGGAACAATGTACTCTAACTGATCCTGTTTTGGCTTTTTTGGGAACTAATTTTGTTGGCAGAGCTGCAAACACTTTGTCAAAATCAATGTGTCTGAAGCGTTAGATCAATCGCATCTTGTAGTGGAAATGACAATGACTGTGATTACACGCTTGTTAATATTTCAATATGAAGTATTATTAATGACAGTTTACCTGCATGTGATCCTTTAGAGGTCAAGATCAGCATTCTCATTGACGAGTGACGGTTCTCCAGAAAAGGATCCAGAGGTGGGTATGGCCCCAGGAGGCCCTGAGAGTGCGGAGGTAGAAACAGACATCCAGAATTACTCTTCACTCAGAAGGGAGTCCAGAGCGTCATCACTTCCAGGGTGGAAGAGTGTCGACCGCCTGGACAACACTAGTAAGAACACACACATTTTTCATTAATTAGAAGAATTAGAAGAGTCTAGTGCACCAGAACAAAACTTTCAGCAAACACAGACAAACACAGAGTTATATTAGTAATGACCATGTGTTTGTTTCTCTCTCCACAGGTGCGTCCTCAGTACTGCAGTCTCCTGATGGTAACTGGATCGCACTGCAGAGTTCCCAGCATTCCCGGCCCAGTCTGCTGACCAAGCGCAAGAGCCTTGTCTTCAGCGTACTAGAGAAAGAATCAGGTGTCGTTTCTGCGTATGATGAAATGGGCTCTGATTCGGACCCCGAGGACCAGGGGGGCTGGGGGGCCGCCCTGTTACAGTTTCGCAGGCGTCTTTCTGACGAAACCTATTATACTGATTCTCAACACGACCCTGAATGGACGTACACCCAACACCCACCTGTGACATCACCATCCTCGGGTCAGTACACCAATACTGAGACCCTAAACTCAGATTCGGAAATGTCAACCGGCCCGTCGTCTCGAGCCCGCAGACCCGCCCACATTACGCCCCAGAGGAAGAAAGGGCCACCTGATCTACAACTCTGTCCTCCTTTTAGAAACCCGTCAAGCACTGCTGCTCCATCTCTTCTGAGGCCAGAAGTCCTGGATGTGAACTTTAACCCCCGATTGGGAGGGGATAGTAGTGATGGGGATGAGAGGAGCGAGCAGGTCAAAAGGTCACGGAGGCGACGCAAGAGCAAGCGTGAGGCATCAGAGCCCAGCCGAGCGCATAATGCACAGTACAGCACTGCTACAGCGGTGAGAAAACAACAGCCTCTCACATTGTTAATAGGGCTGCATGCTTTTTCTACCATATTATTAACATCTAACACAGAGTTTTGTTGCTGCGTGAATATCAAATCTAAAAGCACAACTTGTCATAAAATCACAATAGATCAGCTTTGTTTTTAGTAAGCGTTTCATAAAAAAATAAATAGCAACTTTTGTGTAATATAAATGTTTAAATGCTCCTTCTTCCAGATTTGGAGAACTTATGTCGTGAATTTATGTGATTGTGGTTTCAATTCAATTAAATTTAAATTCATCTGTATATTTTACTTTAAATTCACAGCTCATAGCTAAATGTTTTGCTATTAATCATTTACTTTACATAAAGATATATGATTTAAGGGTGAAGTTGTTTCCCTGCAGATGCAAAACTTAAAAACTTTAAAAGAAAAAATTAAAATAAGAATAAAGTAATTTATTAAAGGTAAAAAAATTGAATGTGGTTTATATTTAACTCCACCAGGCGGCAGTATAAGGCAGGGTTGTTAAAGCTTGTCCTGCCTTAATAATAAAGACTGTGCTGCCAAAACTACCAGACACATTATCAGTACTTTCCATTCTTTAAAAGCTTTACATTTTTCATGAAGCCTTTGTTTTATTCTTGTTGTTTTTAGCCTATATCATTCTGATTCTTTCTCTCTTCCTCAACTCATCTCAGGAGAACAGTGCTCTGCTACTCAATGCCATGATGATGCGCCAACAGCAGAGCCAGGAGACTCCAGCCCTTTTCAGTCACCACACTTCAGACACTGTGACACCCCCAGAACTTTTGACCTCTGATGCCATGACCCCTGAACCAGACTATCAGAACACAGTGACTCAAAACTCCAATGCTGCCAGCCCGCCAATGCTTGGCCAATCAGGAGTCGGCAAACAAATGTTCGGCATTCAGGCCCCCTTGCTGAGGGTCTCTTCTGTCCATGAAACCCTGGAACAGGAACTGAGATCCAAACTCTGTGAGCTTGTTGGCCAAGCCAGCGAGCTAGATGTGATAGGAGCTGGTGACAGGAGAATGGACAGTGTGAAGGAGAAAGAACATGAGATAATGAGACAAAAGGAGAGGCATGAAAGTAAAAGAGACAAGAGAAATGATAGAGAAATTGAGAAAATGAATCAACAGCAGCTGGAAAGACAGATAGTTAGAGAGATGGGTGCAGTAAGACAGATAAATAAAGAGAGAGAGATGAAGAGAGAGAGAAAGTGCCTGAATGAAATAGAAAGACAGGTTGAGAGAGAGCAAGAGAGACAAAGAGTGCTGGAAAACCAAATCAAGAGAGACAGAGAAAGACGAGAATTTAAGATGCAGGTTGAGATACAACACAACAGACAAAGACAAATGGAGATACAGCTGAAAAGAGAGCAGGAGAAACAGGCACAGATGGAACAGGAGATTGAGAAACAAAGGAAAAGCATACACATGGACAATGAAACCGATGCTAGAGTGAAGGAGGAAGAAAAACAAGATATGGCCAGAGTAATAGAGGAAAAATCAGGTAAAGTAATGCAACAACCCAGGAGTTTGGAGGAAGACAATGAAACGAAGAAGAGAACATCACCACAGAGAAGCAAATCAGAACCAGTGGCAGAGAAACAAGAACAACTTGAAACAAAGACAACAAGGTCAACAGCCTCATCTCCTGACAGCACCCCCTGTGGTCTGGAGGAACCAATGGCTCCATCAGAGGTAAGCAAAGCCAGCACAAGCTCAGGGTTCACCCAGGCTTTGTTCCAAAACTTAGTGAGCTGTTCACCAAGCCAGTATTTTTAGACATTATAGATTCTCTTCCAAAGCAGTAGTTGTGGAGAACATTTTTTATTCAGGATCTCTTGAAACCTCTTGCGCTGTCATTTAAATATCATGGTACAGGTACTGTAGATTTAGGTATAGTGAAGCAGCTCACTAAGGTTTGAAATGAAATAATATTTCACAAGCAAGTTTCCAAACTGATCAAATTAATGAGACTGTGATTTACACAAGTGAGAATGTTGAATGTTAGATCAACAAAGGATGTTCACCCAGGAACATGGTCTACTTGTGTAAATAAAGTTGTGCCTCATAGGAGAATGAGCACCCTGAGACATTGTTAAAATGCCTGTTTCTCTAGAACCTTCCAGCTCTCTCTCTCTAACCCCCTCACTTACATCTGTGTAAGTGATTAAACTCAGAGTGAAGGTCTCATAATCAAATGCACACACAGAAGGGCATGTCTGACAAAATCCTAATTCTGTGTTGCCACGTTGGACTTGTATTGTGCATGTGGAAAATGTGGTGTATGAATTTCACGCATGAACCAGCCTGCAGGAACCTCTCTAGATGTTCTGAGAACATCTGTATGGAACCGACTAGGAAATGCACACAACTGGGGCGACACTGTTATCCTCTMTAGTGTTCTGTCTTCTRTCCTCTTCACCTCTTCGTTGATAGTTTTGAGTCACTGTGTTCCTCTGGGATTTGCATTTGGTCTTGTCCTGTAATTTCCAGCCTGATTTCTGTCTATTAAAGAAATAATTCACCAAAAATAGAAATTCTCTCATGACTTACATCCCCTCATGTCATTCAACCCATATGCTGTTATGTTTTGTCTGTGAAAACAGATAAGAAGCATTTTGAAGCATCTTTATAGAGATCTTTAAGAAAACAACATATAACCTTCATCGTGGGCATGTGGTCTGAAAGCTGCCCAAAATAAAATCCATACTGTGGTTGTACTGTGGTACAGTGATGGTAGTTCATAAGACTTGGTACTTTGACCATGGGTAAACATGGCACATGGCTTTCAGGGGCAAGGTTTACAAACACTCGTATGTAAGTCTTTGTGAACAAAATAACAGCATATAATAGTGGAAATGACAAGGGTGTGTAAATAATGACAGAATTGTCATTTACTATATTGGCTGAACTATTTCATTTAATGTTCGTCCTGTCTAATGTCCTTTATCTTTCAACCTTTTCATCTCTTTGTATCTTTCTTTCCACTTTATTTTCTGTCTTTTCCCTCATTTTGTGCCTCAATCATTGTTTTACCCCATGGTTTCTCTCTCTGTATCTCTCTCTCTCCACCCATCCATGTTGGTTCAGGAGGGGCTTGCTGATCGTGCCCTACAGCAGAAGCTTGTGTTACTCTCCTCTTTCCTACAGCAGGTGAGATGCATTATGATCAGGAGATGTGGTGAAGCTGGATCAGGCGTATTCACACTCAATGTGCGGTCCATTCATATTCCTGTAGAGTCTATTACAGCAGGATACAAACAGTATGTTTTACAACCACTTATCTCCTGCAAACACACTGCATTCATTCACAGGCAAAGACTCAAATCTGAAGAAACACTCTTCTTGGAGACGTCTCTTGCATTTAATTCTGTTGGACCTGTTCTGTTCTTTCAGAGTTGCTCGGCTCTTTCTAGTACATTGATATTTGTATAGGCAATTTCCGTGAATAGAGTCAGATAACTCAGATAATTGTTTTTGTTTGTTTGTTTTAACAAAATGTCAGTTTAAGGAAATGCCTAACGTGCAGAAAAATTGTTAGTCCACTGGGTCAAACTAACTTAAAGGTCAAAGTATGTTTTTTTTTAACCTAAAATTGTGATGGTGAACGAAGACAATGGTCAAGTTTGATTTTTGTGTGTTTTTTGTTTTAAAGAAGACAATAACAAACCAAATTAAAGTGCCTAAAGATGAAAAATATACATTGCCATGTGTCCCTATCCTATGGGGATGTATAACTTGACGCATACTGTGCACTATTTATGATGTTAATGAGTGAATATTATGTAGGTCTGGCTGTGGTCCACCTAATGTGTGTGTGGGTGCGAATGTGTATCTGTTTCCGAGTGTCTTTTAACTTTTAGGCTTCATTGGGGTGTCGAATTTAATCAGTGCTGTACACCTACATGTTTGCCACATGTTCCCTCACTATACACGTCCATTTGTCTAGAGCACACAGCTTCTTTCATAGTTAGAGGTACTCGTGCTCTGAGGACTGCGTTTGGATCAATTATTTCTGTGATCAAAGCATGAAGCAACCATTAATTGATTCCTCTAGTATTCATTACTGAATCATGCTGGTCCTTTCTTTCTTCCTGATGCATTCATTCTCAGTTTCTTATCTTGAAAAGTCATTTCATCTTATGATTTTACTCTTTTTCATGTATCCCTACTGTCTTGCACACACATCAGTGTACTTCTAATATTGATGGCTTATTTGTACTCTGTCTGAACTCTGATGCTCGTTACACTTTGAAAAACGTATTGACAAAAACAGATATTTTCCCTTCCTTTCACAGTCTTGAGATGACGTGCGTTCTGATGTTCTAGTTTGTAGGATTATGTCAGCGTGAAACGCGGTCTCAGTCATGCTGTGTTTTTTGTTTGCCTGGTATTTCTTAAAGGGACAGGTCATCCCAAAAAAATATTTAAAAAATCATTGACATTAAAACGTGTCAGAGGCACAATTTTATTTTGGAACTACAGCAGAGGAGAATATTTTCAGTGGAAAATGGCTTCAGTTTTGTGTGTGTCGTATTCAAACTATTATATAGCTTCAGTAACTTGGGATATAGTAAACAAATGATATGACCTATATTTATGCTTCCGTCTTTCTTTAGCAGGAGCTTAACAGATACTGCTGTCATTGAATGAAATATAAATTCCTTAATATTTTCCTCTTGTCCATGGAAAAACTAACATAACTGTATGTTAGTAACTATATTCATTTTTGAGTGAACTGTTCCTTTAACCTTCATACTGTGTATGTTGACAAGTGTATGTTACGCCATCAATGATACCTGTGATTTACAAAAGCATCTCTCATCCATATACACATATGTCACTTCTGCTATAATCCTCTTATCCTCGATGATCCAACAGCTTGAGCATGACCAGCAATACGTCCATGTTTAATTACCAGTGTAGGGATGGTCTTGTGTAGCTATGTGTGACATGTAAACAACAGGATCCACGCAACAGTGGAATGTTTCAACAAATGTTTTTGTGTGTGTGATTTCTTATTCTTTTATTAATAAATGTTTTTAATACATGCAAGTTTGCTTAGAAAGCAGCAAAAACATTTAATA
>JAZGTI010018997.1:0-11332 GCA_036877585.1 Botia kubotai | reverse complement strand
ACATTAAATAATACCTGAAAACTATGCATAGGCCATAAACAAATTTAAACAACGTGTCAAAAAGAACCAGTTTAAAATAAAGAGAGCCCCAAAACAAATAAAATGTATAATTTTTGTTGTTGTTATTGCTGTTATTATACATTACAGTGAAAAAGAGCAATATTGTAATGTGACAGAGATTTACACTGTATCATTGTGGTCAGGGCCAGATGTCCTAGAATCTATATTTAACAAAGCAGCTTCTGAGAACAGAGAGAATTCCTGCATCAAGTGTGAGGAGGATAATCTTCAAAATCCTTCTAGCTTTTAAGCAGAGCCCACTTTCACAGGAAGACAGTGTTAGTATGAAAGAGATATGCAGTATGTAGTTACCAGTGTCATTGTTTGTCCTACAGTACCTGACACTGATAAAGCTGGGCTTTTCAGCTCTATCAAGCTGTCAGGGTCTCCTTTTTATAGCACCTTTCACTGAACCTTTATAGTGGGAGGTGAGATGGGGGTGGCAAAGAGCATCTTGTATTTCCATTCTGTTTCCTAAATTCTGAGTGGTGACACAGGCGCCTCCGCATCACTGCACAGCAGCACACCTCTCCTTTTGATATGTTACATTTTAAAGCGATCCTCCATTGGTTATTGTAATATGCTGGATGGTTTCTTTGCTCATCAGTAGGGTTTATTTGTGGTCATGACTGGGTCAGTGTGACAGTTCTGGCAGCTTGTCCTTCTCTGGAAAAGTGGGCTAATCCAGCCTCTTAATGGAAGAAGATGTACCGCACATGACATTAGAGTTAAATGAGAAATGACAGACAGAGGTAACAGCATGGCAGCAAGTTCAAACTGATTCCTACACCTCTGCTGATGGTTCAATAGCGTGCAACACAAAGGAAAACCTAAATCTTAGAATCTTATGATTTTAAATGCAATTATGTATTGGTGTTAAATAAATGAATGCAGGCTATAAAATATTCTCCTTACACACTTTTAATGAACGTGGAATGAAGGCTAGCGCAGCCTCAGGCCATTGGTGCTCTCCCAAAGAGAAACAAGATGTGACTTGATGACTATTAATAGTTCATGTGGAGATAATTTCTGTCTCATTATCTCTGTACACACAAGATGCGTAGGATTCGGCCCTGCGCTCAGCTTCTTGTTGTGTAATCGGCTTTCTTCTTACAGGACTGTATCTACAAGCACAGAAGCAAAAGGACTGCTTAACAAAACCAAATAATCACACAGCCTCACAGTGCAACAGTCTCAGTTTCAAAAGTAAACCTGTGCTGTACACGTGTGTGACTGTATGATACTGTGCCAGTGAAGACTGTATTAATGTAGACTATTTCATATAATAACATTTAAAGTAGGGTTTGCAGAAAAAGCAAATACTAAATACAAACCTTATGATCAGAATTTCTGCCTGTCCAAAAGTAGTAAGTATTAGACTATTTAACAGACATAACTCTAAGAACAGTATACAGTTCTGCTAGTTAACTGAGTGCCTTAAACAAAACTTTGAATATATTTCAAAGACATTATTGCATTAACCAAACTTTGGTTAAGTCATTTTTAATCTCCAGAAATCAGCATCATCACATTAGAACTCACTAGATCGTGAAAGTGAAAAGTGCTTTCCAAATTTGAATGATATATGCATCAGACAGCCAGGGAACAGACTGTTGGCATGCCATCTGAGACTAGCACAGGTGCAATCAATATGGGAGGTGTTGTTTAGGAGATGAAGACAAGTGTGAAATTGTGAATCTAGTGGAAGACCACTATACTGACAGGTAGACTAGACTCTTTGTTAATCATAAGCAATTCACTAATAATTCACAGTATTTTCCCAGAGAACCCTCATATAATCAACCCAGGAGAGAAATAGAAAGGGAGAGAGGGGTATTAGTAAAATTCTAGGTTGTGACCAGTAGCAACAAAGCTAAGTGCTGCAATGTGTGTGGACCCAAGATGTTCAGGAAGACACAGTATACATTGTGCAAAAAATATACAATACACACACAGAGCAAAACGCTGTCCCTCATGTATTGTGTAGGCTGGCAGAAATGGAAAAGTGGAAATGGAAAGGCAGTTGTGGCCTAATGGTTAGAAAGTCAGACTTGTAACCCAAAGGTTGTGGGTTTGACTCCCAATACTGGTAGGAAACAACTGAGGTGCGGTTGGGCAAGGCACCTTACCCCCAATAAACATCAAAGTGATAAAACTTTCATCTATATTTATCAAGATAAACATGTTTTATCCATTATCTTGATCAAAATAAGATTTTTATTTTTTAATACATTTTATTTCGAACACTGAATAGCACTTTTATTCATGAAATGTTAGGTAAAAACAAATATTAACCATATAGGCTGTCTGTATTACAAGATTGTAAAATTGAAATAATGCTGTGGGTCTACTAGACCCACAAATATTTGCTAAGTAATATAAACATGAACAACCATAACCTCGACCCACCCAATGACCAACACCAGACACAGAGCTTCAGTTTCTCCTTTATTCAATAAAACTCCTTTGTCCGTCAACATGGATGCCAACAGTTAACAAGAAACAGAGTAACAGAGGCTAAGTGGGTCTTGCCCTTTGACCCAGTCTCAGTCTACCAGAGTCCAAATCTGTCCTTGAATTTCGTTGCCTACCACACAGACGGACTGCTACAAACCACACTAACCCTAAGACAGGAATAAGACAATGAGTTATACACACATGTAGAACATCACAATCAGGTTTGATATGAACTGTACGTATCAGTGCCGCTCCATACTGTTCATCTGCTAAGAATAGAGCCACACTGAGATAAGTCATGCTGTCTCTAGAAGACAGGTAAGACATCAGCAAAAGAAGGGCATCTGTTTTATTAGATGTCTCAATTTTGGATGGTGACATGGTGTTCAGCTAAAAATTAAAATGAAGTGTGTTCAAATATGTTCTGTTAAAATACCTTCCCCTAAACCATCTTAATATGCAGAGATAACCATAATTAAGCCACGTAGGTTCTGTGACTTTGTGGCACTATCAAAACATCACTTTGTTTGTTTAAGCATCCCAACCAGTCTGCATAATAGTAGATTGGCAAACGTGTTTAGGGACCTGTTTGGAAACCAAAACTATTCCATTGCACACTTCCACACTTCAGCTTTAAGTTAACATCAATTTGAGGCTAAATGTTTTACATGGTTTTGGCATGAATAAAGCTCACTATCCTTACAAAATCTTTCCTGACTTGGTTTTAAGAGGCAGCATGGCTTTAACAGATAAAATCACATCATTGTTATGAGAAAAGAGACAGTGATGGGTTTCAGAATGGCTATTAAAAGATCTGGTGACAGTAAAAATAATAGCAGATAAAAGTTGGCACAAGTTCACAAATGATGGAATGTGTCAAAAACATCATGTAGGTAATCTGTGAAGTTCAGGACACTGTTCTGTCATTTGAGTTTGGATCACCTCCCTTTTCTATGCTGAGAGTGAGTAGGCCAGAATGATGACAATAATAGCAATGAATTATTGCAACAGAGCAAAACAAATGTTGACCTCTCTTTTTAGTTTACAAAATTTTGTTCCTTTGTTAGGTTGATTTTTTTTACTGGCTTGTATTGCAGTCATACTTGGCTCCAGGCAAACGTCTAGTTTGTATTTGTAATTTAAGGCGATCAGTTATTTATTTTGACAGTAACAACACAACAGGTGATGTTGGTAGCATTTAGACATGACATTTCCTGTAGGTAAAACACCAAAGACATTCCTCGGTTGTCTACTAATCAGCATACAATATTGGTGCCAAACCTCTGCCTACAAAATATAACAAAGAACAGCCACAGAGGTACATTTACAATAAACATGCTACAAACAGATCATTCGAAAAGTACAGTGGATAGATACAAGGAGTTTATGGGTAAAGAAATCATGTGACCCTAATAAAGTAGCAACAATCAGTGTGGTCTCTCTTCAGGCAGACATCTTTGTCTTCTTTGTTTCAGCAGGCATGCGGTGGTTAAACTTTAGATAAAATATAAACAATATCTATATATACATGACTGTTTAAAATCATTCTAAACTGTAAAATGAAAAGTAGTTGTAAACATGCACTCATAACCAAACCGCTGTTCTTTAAACACCAGACTGTCACACAGGATAAACCATCTGTCCAATGACCACAGAAACAATGGGGTTCCATTAACAAAATCCACCATTAACGTTCATGATAAACTGACTGACTTTTCTGTGGTCATATGGAGATTAAAGTTTTTAGGACACTGGTGTAGCATCTGCGGTTCAGTGTTCTTTAAAGGGAACGTTTAACCTGCCAACTCTGGTGAGAGCTCAGTGCTCTGCAAGCCCCTTTAGAGACTGCGATTCTCCCAGAGCTGCACTGAGATCAGTTTCAAAACACTATACATGCCCTTAAATGTTACCATGACAAGGTAAATCTGATCCTAGTTTTGTATTAGTGAAATATATACAGTTCCAATGCAGACCTTTGCATGGACAATAGCTCTATCTTTACACCCAACAGCACACTGCAAATGCATATGATTATGTGCTGATCTATATTTGGGACATTTGCCTGATGGTTACAGTCAGTCATGTAACCCATTATTATCACTGCTAGCATCTTAAACTATATAATGTGCTCTGTAAGATACAACTTTAAACATTTATATATGCACACAAGATTGTTGAAATATGCAAATACTGATACATAGTGAGCTTCTTTAATGGAGAATTTAATACTCTTAGAAAGATTATAAAATTAAAAAGCCCACTTTCTAACATGTTATTTTCCTTCATAAAATATTTTTGGATCACGGACTATTTACTGTTATTAGAAGATAACTATAAGTTTATAAGAAATCTTTTTATTAACACCCTTTTGAATGCCGACCTGAAATTGTGAGCTGACGTTTTCATGCTGCAATTAGGAATAGTGTTTCATAAGATAGACACTCCCTGAAATAGGAAGTTAAATTTAGGCTCCGTCCATGCAGCAGTAAATCAAACCCCACTGCAGTAGCTTGTTGTCAGAGAGCAGAACCACAGAATTCAGTGTTAATACCAGTGCTGGATCCATTACAGCCCTCTGAAGATGGAGATGCTCCAAGCCACAGCACAAGGACTCGGTTTCTCAGACTGGTCTTCAAAAACAAATAATCATGTCGAATCAATTTCTCTTATATTATTATTAGTTCTTTGCAAATAAAAAAAACATAGATTTTTTTACTTTAAACATGTTGGGTTAAAAACATACTTCGGTTAAAATCATACAGAAAGTACAGTATTTGTAACTTAATGGCATCATATTCAAACTGATTTGTCTTTCATAAAATCACTGAATTGCAGTGAATTTTTAGGAGGGCTCAAAATTGTGAGCATATTCTGACATTCTGATTTTTAATAAGAAAATGCCACATTGCCAGCAAATGGCAATTGGTACTTAATTGCTCTCATTACAGAATCACTGCATGCATTTCCACCACTGAGAATGTGGTTCTGCTCAGTGGTCCCCAAAACCAGCTGGCCTTGAACCAAGAACCAATAACATCCATGAACAGGGACTGAGAAAATTATTGCACTAAGCAAAGTCAGTACAACAATAACTTGATTAATGCAAAAAAAAAACATATCATGCTCTTTGTTTGTATTAACATCTTCCCTGACTGATGTAGTGAAACAACGTGTTGATGGACATCCCGTTTCATCAGCATCTGCCTAAATTATTTTTTAAAATTAGTATTGAGTCTCAAGGTGTGGTAAGTCTCATCTACATCATCATTTGGTTTTAAGGTCGGTGGAAATATGGGTCGGCTCTGAGGGAGCTTTACAAGTTCCTCCGACTGAGCACCAGAATCTTTTCATTGGAAAGGGGGTAACTGAGTAATCTCGCCCTGCTAATGTGGAGAGCATCAAAAATATCTAGCCAATTGTATTGCTCTGGTCAATTCTGAGGCCTGAGTGAGAACACCAAACAACTAAGCAAACTGAAATGTTGGTTCCTTTTAAGTCTGACATATCCCTATCAGCAGTGCTCCATGAACACCTTCATAATAAATGAGTTTGTTGTTTCATTCCTTCAGTGGTTGCATGTTGTAGGGCCTTGGAGACTCTGGAATGAGTGTTTGCAAGCACTGATCTATAATTCAGTACAGCTCCTTCAAGTGGAAAATGTGTTCCATGGTCCTTCTAGGCTAAAGCAGGTCCCAGTGATGTCCAAATGTATATCACTAAATCTCATTATGCTAGGCTTTCTCTCTCTACTTCTTTTCTAACTCTCTTTTCACTCTTACTTCTCCTTTCTAACTTTTTACTGCACTTGACTTCCATATCTGCTTATTGACTTTTATTAAGATATCCTCCAAGTCACCATAGTTCTTATTCTTCTGGCCTCCATATGCAATTTCTTATTTTTTCTCCATCCTCACACTCTCTATCTCTTATGGAAATTGGCAGTATCTTCTAATGAACCTTCTAAAGACGAGGAAGAGGACACAGTGTGATCCCAAGGCAGTGACCTACTGACAGGGAAGGAATTTGTTTGGAATTGTGTCATAGCTTATAGGTCATGGGGCCTGTGACTTTCTTGATTATAATCGAGAAGGGGCCGTTCAATTGGACCAGTCTGTGAAGATCAGGCTATGTTGTTAATGTCTAGTGCCCATTACAGTGTGTTTTTATTTTTGTCATTGAAAGTTCACTAAAGTGTTCCAAAGTGTGAAGGACTGCACACAGCCTTTTCCCTTTGAATCCCACCAACTGAAGAAGAGGCTGAAGAAGGTGGAGATGTTTGCGTGCGTTTGTATGGTTGTAGAAGGTTGGCTGATTTGTGGAGTCCCATATCTAGTCCCGACTTCTGTTACGCTTTTTGAAGAAGAAGAATGGCGTTTTCTGTGGTGGGCCCAGCAGCATAGGAACCTGGTTCTTATGCGTGATACGTATCTGCAACAGTGACAAAAAGAAGCTAAGATTACTGTCTGTGGTCAATCTTTCTGTTTCCAAACCTAGTGAGATGCAAGCGAGATGCTTTAGTTGTTCTTAAAAGTTGAACAGCTTCATTATGAGGTCTCTTAAGTTACCTTATTTAGGTTAAACTCTTATGCAACACTACATGTATCCTTTGTGGAAAAGTAAACTTAGTATGGTGGTCAAAGCGAGAGTAAATTATATAAATAAAAATGTATTTCATTCGATATTGGAAAATATCACTAAAAATGTTCAACGTGACTAAAAGTGGGTTATTTTACCTGACATTTACGTACACTTAACTTTAATGCATAGAGGATTGCAGCACTAGCTAAGCAACATGCTAACGTCAAACTTTGTAGGAATTAATTGCGAGTTAAGTCTCCAACACAAAACGCTATCTGTGTGCGTACAGAGCTACTGCCTGTGTAGAACGTTACAAACCATTCACTTCCATTATAGTTAAGAAGCAGTCTTAGCAGCAGGCACCTCGCTGGGTTTTGGAACAGAGCTTAGATGAGTTCACAGAAGAAACCAAATCTGAACAGTTGGCTAGATCCCTCTGGTTGTTAATTACTCAGTGCTTAAAGTGACTGAGCCACTGTTCTCTCCATCACATTTTGGTAAATGAGCTGACAGAAGTCACACATGTGCAGATTAACAGGCACAAAATTGAGCTGACCTTGAAACTGAAATAACATCTAATATTCCCCTCTGCACAGTTGGGCAAATTAGAGAGGACAAGGAGCACAGCGACACACTTTTTATAGAGCCCTGATTGTGCTGATAGTGATGTATATATAGCAGAGGACATTGTGTTGGAGCTATGTGCAGATGGAAACGTGCATATTTACTCCCCTCTCTTAATGACGTAATCAGTCAAAGGCAGGGTGTGACATGACAGTGTTTTAATTAACAGTCTGCTTGCTGGGACGGCTGAATGTACAAAAAGGGGAGCTGCAGCAGACCGGAGGAGGCAATTTTCTGCTGTAGAGAAATGGTCCTGCTCTGAATTTAAACCTATCATTGTGCTTTGGGTGGGTCAGGCATGACTTCATATATCAAATGCTCTTGATCAACGTTTAGGAGCAAAAAAAGCTGAAAATATTTTCTATGTAAAGTCTATGGACCATTTAGGAATAGAGACATAATTAGGAGAAGGGTGGGAAAAAGCCAGATCTGAACTCATATTGCTCACATAAGCACCATGGCTCAATGTGTCGAACATGTATGTTAACCACTAGGCCATGTCTCTGTTATCTTTCAAGAGGGGGAATTATTAAGAATGTATTGCACCCGCTAATAGTGCCATTTAGCGCCGTTATATGAATTCAATTATGTAAATCAGTTAACGGCACAAATGTGCTCGAAAAATTAACACATTTTTCTTGTGCAATTCTCTATCTTGCAGGCTGGTTTTGAGTACTCGGTCTGTCAAAAAAAAAATAATCTGACATGTTTTATTTAACTGTACAGCATTACCTCACCATTGCAATCCAAGCACTAAAATCTTCTCTTTAAAATATCTAAAGAGCAGTGTCTACACATCTGGATATACGACTGCATACAACGCTCTTTTTATTTAAACATCATTTGAAATACTGCCGCCATGACAGCTTCTCCTGGCCTCACAGCGTGGTCTTCAGTCTTGTTCTGTCATAGTGCTGGACTTGACTTTGGCAGGTACGGGTCATGAATGGCTGTGCTTCAGTTAAAACACACACTGCACAATAAAAGCAAAAATACAGGAGCTGACCGTGCATGGAGGCTGCATCCATGGTTCACCATCAATCTGCATGGGCAGCAGCCGGGACGTCCTGTGGGTGGAGAGACACAGAGAGAGCCGTCAGAGGTCAGGACATTGACCAGGCAGACTACAGGCACGAGGCTTCTCTACACTGCTGCTGGACAGCCCTAAACACTGCATCCTTTGTTCCCACAGCCCAGTTCCCAGCTGGGCCACAAACCCTTTAAACTAACATAGTCTCACACACACTCACATGTTGAGTGCGTATATACTCACACTTCCAAAAAGTTAGTTCAGTCTTTTCGGCAGAACCTTTATGAGTTACAACAACACAGTATGGGAGAATGATGATGATGAATGCTCTGTTAACGCACATTTTGGAAAGTATTAGGCGGTAGGTAGCTTGTGCCACATTGAGATGAGGCCTGTGAATAACCTCCTTGCTTCAATTCAGTGCTAACTGTTAAGGTCATTATGAGGGTTTAATGGAGCGAGACGGGCCAGAGCAACACAAACATGAGAAGTGGCACCTCAGACCTGATGAGTCTCCATTAGTTCATTAGCATTACTCAGAACATGCTACAGACATCATTATTCACCAGCAAACGCTTCTTAGAAAGCTAGAGCTGTTGGCAAGGGTCAAAGGTCTGATTAATTGGTTGCAGTGGCAGAGAGAGAGAGTGCTCTACTGACAGTGAGAGAAGTTTCAGAGCTCTGCATACAGGAAGTCAAAGTGTTTATCTATAAGTTCAACAAATAGTGACCTCATGAACAATGTGTGTGTGTGTGTGTGGGCACAAGCTGCTGACCTAATGGTGACACTGGAACACTGTGCAAGGCGCCGACCAGCACTCTTGAGACCTGTGTAGATCTGACCCATCTCGATGGCTCCCTCCAGTCCTACCACCTCTAGAAGCTGATCACTTAGATCTGTTCAGCAAGAGAGAAAGATAAAGGGGGAGGGGGAGAAAGAGACTGGAATATTAGGTGTTAACCCAGAGGAACATCGTATTGCTTAGAGGTTGCATGAAACTATATGTTATTGTCACTCATTAACTTGGCCTCAGATGTTTCTAGAAATAAAAGAGAGAAAGAGGAGAAATTAAAATAAAACAAATAAAACAATTGTTGGCATACAGTAAGACCATGAAATTAAAGTTGATAGGATATTTCTGATAAATTGGTCTTGGAAGAATTCAAAGAGAAATGTTCCTACTAAAATCTCTTTGTCTTTGTGAGCACTTTGTGTGTGCCTTTGTTCAGTTCACTTCTGAACCACTAAAGAGACACGTGTGAGATTACTGGTGTTATTTTGAGGATAAAAATCTGAGACAAAAATCTTCATTTTCTCCCCATACATTAAAGAGATATTGTTTGTAGTTTTTCTTTTGCAAAAACTGCAGTGCAAAAACCAAAATGAACCAATGCCAAAATCACAATGATTGTGACAATGTTTTTTTTTGTGTTGTAAGTTTAAGAAGAAATGAAGACCTTGAAGTCGGTGGTTAAGCTTATTGTAAAGATAAGTTTTAGTAAATTCTTGTGGAATATTGTCGCCTCTTTACACACTTATTAAATTTCACACCAGCACACACAGAAGGGTCACGGAGGCAAATGTCCCATATACACATGCTGTGGAAATAGCTTTATGTCTGTTACAGAGTAGGGACATCCACACTAAATGAGTGATTTATAAGCCCCCGGAGTTCTAAGAAAGCCTACCTCTGTGAATCATTACAGAAGAGCCAATGCAAATCAGTACCTGAAAAATGGATATTACATTGGCTATAAATTATGGATATTAACCCCATCTCAGAAGTGTGAATGCAGTATATAGAGATGACAATGAAACAAACAGTGCCAGAATCAAGAAGTGGCATTTCCACAACTGCACAGCATCTGACGCAAATTCACAAATAGTGTGATTCGATTTGATGTTAACCAAGTTAAACCCTATAAAAGCAACGTAAAAGTTCAACGTGTACAACCAGGTCCAACGTCCATCCCCATTAACTCAAGAGAAGTGATTAAAATTTGAGTTTACGGTAACACACCAAAGCTATGTGAAAGAGTGAGAAATCATTCTAAAGAAAGCAAGGCATGACACACTGCTATAATTCCAAAAGGGTACGTAGCACTGGGAAGTGGAAGTGCTAGTGAAGTTTTAGGTAGATGGGTGCACGGCATCCTCACATCCCAGAATTCTCCATTAGTTCTACAATCCTAATATATACCATACAGAACCATAGATCGGTTAAATGTTTAATTTAGCTGTCAGTGTTACAGTTTGTTGGCTGTGCCTACAAAATAGCAAACTCATCCAGCCTAGCATTAACAAAAAAGCCCCTGTTGTGTGAAGTACTTAAAGCACATCAGCAAACAGCTAATGTTTACTCGCATCAGCTGCCTTAAGCGCAGACAGACAGAGACTGTCTGTTTAGATGAGGTCGTACAGTGTATACCACAGTGTAAACACTGTTAATAATTTCACAATGTCACCTGACAAAACACAGATACACGTCCACAACCAAGCAGGAAATTGTCGCCTGGATTATTCTGGTACTGTGAGACAGAGATTTGCACAAGGTTGATGATGCAAATCCAAGCTGCAGAGAG
>JAZGTI010018996.1:0-11333 GCA_036877585.1 Botia kubotai | reverse complement strand
TAAAACAGCCTGAATACTGTCATATCCCCTCAGAAAGACTCACTGTACCTTATATGTTTATGTTTCCTGAGAGAAAACCCAAGTCTGTGAAACACTCGTTTAACCTTCACCAAATGAAGCAGCTTCATTCTGAAATAAATCTCCTGCAGGTTTACAAACAATACCACAGTGTGTTTCCTGTGCTTCTGTCTCTCTGTCTGTCTGACACATGACAACAGGCCAATCAAAGCAAACCCTTTCCAAGTGATCAATGATTGGTCATCCACACACACACACACACATTTACACAACCACTGAACTCAAATCACTGCTGAAATCTTTCTGAACCACAGCAGTTAAGTGAACCGCTGACAGACTGAAATATCTGGATATCAACCAAATTCATCAGCTGATATTTTCATTTTAAATACGTATTTTGTTTTGATGTTGCAGTTTTGTGCAGTGCACATCTCATCCACTCATTCAGTTGTATTATTTCTATATCAGCATGTAAATCAGCCGTTTCATCAGCATGTATTCACTCCCATGCTGTTCCACACTCACGCGACTTTCCTCTGTGAAGCACAGAGTATATTTTTATACTGACTGACCTGTTATCATGTAGAAGAAAAACACAACTTCAGTTTCACACACAACAAACATGGAAGCCCCTAAAAATCCAAAAATGTTTTATAAACGAAGAACAAGTCTTCTGAAGCAATAGGATGAAGAGACTTAAAGTCATGTTTATATTTATGACATTATCAAACCTTAAAAAGACAGTAACGACACTAGCGTCTAGCAGGTGTGTGTGTTTACAGTGAATCTACGTATGATATGTGTGTGTATTACGTTAGATATACTGTCTATATTGTGTGTATATATTGTGTGTTTCGCCTACCGATGTGGTTTAACGTCTCACGTTCATCCAGTCGGTTTCTGTAAGAATATCGCAGCGACGCGCGTTAATTCCGCAGCGGCTACTGATCAGCTGACAGCGAGCACGCTCTCCGTCATTGCGTCACGAGGTGACGTCATCGTCGTGGGGGAGTCCTAATACCCTTAAAAATGTAATACAGTAACTATACGTTTGGTGATATCTATAAAGATAAACATATGTTAATTATGTAGATATTACATCTAGGCTCGCATTGATATTAAATGCTAAATATGCTCCGGAAACGGAAGTAGTTACACTGAAAAAATAGTGGATTTTTTAATGCAGGAAAACACAATTATGCAGAAAACAATAGGCAATACAAAACCATTTGAAATGTCTAAAACAATATGGCTAAAGACGCTAAAGAAAAGAAACAGACAGAAATTAATAATAATTACAAGAACAAATTACATATATAAGAATAGTAAACGTATACAACAGGGTCTTCAATTTCTTCAATACTACATCGTCGTCTTCCACTTTAAAATTAAAACGTTCTTAAAATTCTTTTTAAAAACTGAAAACACTTAATACCACTTATTTGTGGTAGTTTGTGAGTTATAAAGGAAAATGTTAAAATAAAACCTATGCAGACATCAGACATTATGGCACATAACAACTGATATGTTTAATGAAGGCACTATAGTTGAGCTGAAATCAGTCTTTAGTATATAATAATAAATACATTAGATTGCTGTAGTGTCTGTGGGACAATAACAGTGTGTGATCTCTAGTTTAACAGCATCTGTAACACCAGCTGCAGGATTCTGTGATCTGTCCTTCTTCTGCGTCATGTCCGCCACAAGAGTTTTCAATCTCTCCAAGTGATGTAGAGATCTGAAAGGAAGGCTCAGACATTGGCTTTGTTCATGATGTCATTCTACTGGAGTTGATGACGTCATCACACGACCTCACTGACCTCTGTAAAGACTCACCACTTGTGTTCAAGTCATCTTGCTCTGTTTCCAGCTGAAACCAAATATAAAGAGGCTTTAAAAACACTCAGTGTTCACATATCTTAATTGTAAAGTGACAACATGCAAGAATCAATGACATCAACCCTAAAGGCATTGCTCACACTTGTAATACAAGTGTGAATGATTTTTACGCTGCCAAACTGATTGTTAATGAAAGTGTGTAAATTATGTTTCTGGTGAAGACATGAACCTGCTCCTCTGTTCCTCTCTGCAGGTGTGAAGGTGAATCTGCTGTGGGTCTCATGTCACTGGATGAGATGTTGTGTTCTACAGCCTGCAGGCTAAACAGCATGTGTTTGAGTGCCTCCACTGGGCCTGGATGTTTCCTGCTGCTGTATCCTGAAGAACAGGAAGCTGAAGACTAGAAAGAGAGAGAGAGAGAGAGAGAGAGAGAGAGACAAAGAAAAAAAGAGTCAGGGAGACCTACACTTTTCTACAAAGCTACAGAATTGTCATTTTTAGGTAAATGAATGACTGTCACACACTTCACCTTGTTTCTCTGCAGTTCATAAGGCAGTGACGGATCATCTGTGTCCCCCACAGGCACTGGAGATTTACTACAGACAGACAGATTCTGGTTATTTTCCATCCCATTATAACTCAAGATTTTAGATTTAGTAGTCACACTGAAAGTCAACAGCCTTTAACTGATATCTGTGTCATTGTGCCAAGTTAATTAAGTAATTAATTAGTTAATGAAATCTGTCTTTAATCATCTCACTATGTGACAGGAGGATTGTCCCAGGAACGATCAGCATTCAGAGCATCTTCAGTGTCTGCTGAGCTGTTGTGTTCTTCAGCTGAAGGCTGAAGGTGAAGAGACGGTGAGTTCAGCACCTGCTCAGCTCTGAAGATCAGAGAACCAATCCTATCATCTGAACAGACACAGAAGGATGAGGATCTTAAATGACATGTCCTGTTATTTGCTTTGGCTCAATGGTTTTGAGGTGGAGGGAGGAAAATCTCATTCCAGATAACATTCGACTGAGCAGGGCAGGATATTTTCAATATTTTAATCCAGTTTCTCAGAGGGGAAAGACTTCACATTTTAAATGCACATATTTGCATAAGTTCACTTAAGACATTAATCAAAAACTGAGTCCTCAGAAATCACATGCACTATGTAAACCCTAAAAATAAGAGTTGACATAATTGAACTAGCTTTTATGGGTTATACTGTGACACCACATGAAAAGACACAAGATTTGAAGGTGTTCTGCAAACCTTTGAAAAGCTGTCCATCCTGCATCTGTCTCTTTACTGGCTCTGGTTTCTCTGAAAACTGTAGACGCAGCTGTCTTAGTTCACACCAGTCAGATTCAGATCCATACAGCTGACCTTTAACCTCTCTGTGACCTTTAGCATCTGATAGTCTTTTACCACTGGACTCTTCCAGATCACCTACCCAGGATGGAACTCTGAAAGAGAGATCCGGGCACTGTGTGCTGCCGGACGAGGGTTCCTCACACTGTCCCAGCCATCCTGGATATTTCAAGTCAGGAACGCTGGTCATTCCAGAAAAATCCATGTCAGACTTCTGACTGGTCAGCCGGCGTGGCAGGTAATGTGACCGGCTGGGTGTGTGGAGTGAATGTGTCTGCTGAGGCAGTCTGAGATCGGGCAATGGGGCTTGACGATGTGATCGCAAACCACTGAGCCATGAATCGTCCACAGGAAGACAGCTGACGGTCTTTCTGACAGCTGACGGTCTTTCTGTGGGTGGAACTCTTTGAGGAGGGTGCTGCGTGAAGCCTTTCTGAGTTCTGTTGAGCCGTGACTGAGACCAGATGCTAGAGTTCCCAGACTGGGAGAGGAAAGCGGAGGTGCGGGTCACAGGGAGACAGCCATCAGCAGGAAGAGCCAGAAGGTCATCAGTGGTCATACTGAGAAGATCCGAGTCTCTCTTACTGATGGGAACGTTCAGGAAGTTCAGCTCGCCATCCGTCAAACTCGTCTTCAGTACTGCAGAGGACAAAACACATAAAAACTGCAGGTTATGCATGAACTGAAGAAAAAGACACAGCAGAGTTAACAATAAACTTAGCCCAGCTGCTGTAAAGGAAATATTCAGATTAAATTAGATAGAGCTATCTATCTTTAGAATTAGATCAATTAAATAGAGCCAAACTACTATTTTTTTTAAATGACATCATTCTGACGTCAGTTCCGACATTGAAAGCTCATTTATCTCCCCAATCATGTCCAGCTACAAATGGTCCCATTTACCATCTCTGTTTCTTGGATGAGGTCTTGAAAGCTCTTTGGTCACGTGGAGTTTCCCTGTTGAAGCCTCTGAGTCCAGCAGACTTTTCTGGAAATCACTGATGTATGCGTCCAGAGCATCAGAAGCAGACACATACTGTTTGTGTCTGTATGTGATGCTGGAGACGGGCTGTGGGTGCAGACTGCTCGGCAGGTGTCCAGATGTGGCCAGCAGTGAGGTGACAGTGGACTCAGGGGACAGGAGAGCATCAGAAGACATGATCACACACTGGACTCATGGCACAAACACTGCAGGACATTTAGACAGTGACATTTAGAGGTCTCCAGTATAACTTTCAATCATGTTCATTATTAACAAACATGCATTCATTTATTTAAGCTTCCTTATATAGCAATAAGGGTTAGGAGTTTTATAACAGCTTTAAGTTCGTCTGTTTGGCAGAAGTGTTGTACTTTCTGTTCCATAATTCTTGTATTTTTTATTTTGGTGCTGCAAAACCTTTAATGTACATGAAAGTTAACAGTTATGTTGAAAGATGTTTAAGGCATCTTAAACTTTCACTTTTCTTTCATCTGAAACTAAATCACAAAACAGAAACTCACCAGAGGAATTCGGTACAGACCCCGAACAGAAAATAAAAAGTGAAGCGAGACAACACATCAACATCAACACATGAAATTGATTCGACAACCGCCAGCGACTCTACGCATGCGCACTAAGTCACGTGACATCCACCCAAGCGGCTCTGCGCGACTTCCGCGCTTCCACCCAAGCGGCCGCGCTCAATCACGTGACTATCTTCTAAAACGCCCTATAAACTTGAACTAAATTGTAATGTGAAATGTTTTGATGACTATAAAACTTTATTGTGGTCCAATCACCGAATAAGTGTATGTAAACAATTGTATAGATAGTAACACGTATTGTTGATCTGTGGGCCACCCGGCGCCCCCTACAGGCAAACTATGTGCCTGTCAGCTGATGTCCTTGTCATGTGACTTTCATACAGTTTACATGTAAACACTGTCAGTCCTGCTCAGCATAAACGGACCTGAAGCGAAGCGAACATGAGGCTGACATCCTGCTGTATCTACAGCACTGGAGTGTTGTGTATTCTGCTGTTAATCGGCGGAATCGCGATGATTTTGTCGCAGGTCTTTCAAAAGCTCATAAACAACAGAGTGAAGAAGGTGAGTGTCATGTCTCGTCACACTTACACTGTTATTACTTTATAACATGCGCCTGCCCGTGACATGATGATCACAGAATATGTTGTGTTATACTGTATAAATATTGTTATTATTTTAAATTAAGATTTCACAGACGGAGGATAATACAAGCTGCTGTTTATGTTATGGCTACACTGTATATATGGTTAATGTTAGAAAATTGTCATGTTTTACCATGTTTTTAACTATCATGTTAGTCTTGAAAGAAGGCTGCAGTGCTGTGTAAATATCACAGTACAGTGAGAGAGTAAACATACACATCATAATCAGACATCACCTGACACAGTCATCAAAAATCTTAAAATGTGATGAGTTCAGAGACTCATCACATGTATATACATATACACACACACACACACATATGTATATATGTTTATGTGTGTGTGCAGTGCCCCCAAAATTACACCTAAATCACATTTAACATGTCTCAATGTTACAAAAATAAATAAATAAATAAAATAAATCACATTCATACAAGCATATTTTACCAAAGATTTTACACACAGCTGTTTAATATGATCAATTAATGGTGTTGACATGAATGAGTGGAAGGTCAGTGTGATGAATTTCAGCTGTAGTTACTGTCTCAGGACAGCTGTGTGACTTCCACTATAAATCACACTGACAACTGCTGATCTCTGATAGATCTGAGAGAATCTTCACCATCATTAGTTTAATAGTGGGACTAAGTTGAACATGTTTTGTGTTTCTCTGTCTAAATGACTCACTGTAGCGTTAGTTTATAAAGTTACACTTTCCTTACAGGAAATCATTCTGGTGAACGGAACCGACGCATTCTCAGTGTGGCAGAACCCTCCACCCCCAGTTTACATGCAGTTTTACTTTTTCAATCTGACTAATCCTGCAGAGGTGCTGGACGGATCCAAACCCTCCGTCATACAGATCGGACCGTACACATACAGGTAAGTGTCTGTTCTCAGATCAGTAATACAGATTAAAGTCAGAACTCACACAGAATGACATCAGTCACATTTTTCTCTTGATGTGTCATCAGTGCTTCACATGACCATCAGTTTGCAGAACAACTTTCTCCTCAAGAGCTGCTGACACACCCAGCCAAATGTTCCTCTAGCGTTTCTCAAGAACATTTAATGTGCATGTTTTCACACCCTCAGGCCTTCTGATCTGATCTGAACTGAGTCAAATGATCGGTGTAAATTAGCCCGATTCCATGACGTTCATTTGTTTATCATTAGTAAATAAATGTTTCCATACATGAGTTTCCTCTTTCAGGGAGTTCCGGCCGATGGAGGAAGTGAAATTTCTGGAGAACGAAACCAAAGTATCTGCCATTAACCCAAAGACATACGTGTTTGAGCCTCACATGTCACGCGGTTCCGAGGATGATCTCGTACGAACCGTCAACATACCGGCTGTGGTGAGATGCGGCATTATAACAGGAACTAAACAGACTTTTACTAGATAATAATTATTCAAATAATACATGACCAAACCCAGAGTTTCATTTGTGTCCTGCTGCAGAAGCTCTTTTCTGAGAATGAGCCCGTTCTGTGTGTGTGTTTGTCTTCAGACAGTGATGGAGAGATACAAAGATAACATACTCATCAGCCGGATTATCTCTGATTTGATGAAGTCTCTGGGTCTCGGTGTGTTTGGGACCTTCAGGGTAGGTGATCTGCTCTGGGGGTATGAAGACCCTCTGCTCAAAGACCTCAAACCCTTTGTCCCAGATGACCACTTTGGACTTTTCTACAAGGTACCATTCATACGATGTGCTGTCACTGGACGGAAACACAATCTGTGGCTGCTTATTAGTGGTGTTAACTAAGTCAAGCACCACTTGACTACCATCACAATTACTGTTGGTCTACTAACTACTGTTAGTGATTTGAGCAGCTAGAAACCCTTCATGCCACCCTATTAGCTGCATAGCGACATGTCAAAATCATACCGAATCTCATAGTTACCTCATAGCAACACCCTAGCAACCACTGCTTGTTGATTCTCCTGTACAGTGAAGATACACGCTAGAGGTCACAGTGAGGCTGTTTGTTCAATCACACAGGTGTAGCGTGTTCAACTCTATGTACACCAATCAGGGTGATTGTTCACACTCGTGTGAATGAAACAGGCTTGTGACTGTAAAGTTATGCTGGATGTGTTTTTAAGAAACAGCTCTGTGTAGTGTGAAAAAGCTGTTTGACTATTTTTTGTTATTCACATTTACAATGAATTCATGTCTGCCGACCTAACGCTGTACAGTGAATTTTTCTGAAAGAGTGATTTATCATTGGAGGGTGATTTTGATTGTGCGTCAGGTGTCACATTCATTTGATGTGTTGTTGTTTCAGAGAAATGGCACCAGTGATGGAGACTTTGAGTTCCTGACGGGGAGGCAGAATTATCAGGACTTTGCTCGTATAGACAAATGGAAGAACCAGAGGTGAGATGAGCAGAAACCTGCTGATAAACCTGATCAATGTCCTCAGAGAACTGAGAATGTCTTCTGTATGTGTGTGTGTGTGTGTGTGTGTGTGTTGTGTGTGTTGTGTGTTGTGTGTTAGTTTGCTACACTGGTGGAGTTCTGATTCCTGTAACATGATCAATGGAACAGATGGAGCGTCTTTCCATCCCATCATCACAAAGACAGAGAAACTCTACATGTTCTCTACTGATCTCTGCAGGTATGACACTAACATCACAGTCATGTCTCATAAATCACATTTAATCACAGTTAAATCACATTTAAGCATTTAAATCACATTTGAATCACACAAAAACATTTAAATCAGGTTAAATCCCATTTAAATCACACCGGAATCACATTGAAATCACATTTAGCAGCTGACAGTTGAGGTGTTTTCCAATAACAAAATCCATCAAAAAAGCCTGTGATGAAGTTCTCTTATAACTTTAGATCCAGTTTTCAAAAACCCTTTTTGACCCCTTGATTCTGGAGGTGGGTTATGATGGTTTAGTTTAGTAAAGCTCCTGATGTTGAGTGAGTCTTCACTGATCTGAGGAAGAGGTTGTCCTGTCAGAACACCTCTGTGTTATATTTATTGAGGTTGAGTGAAGTCTTCACTGATCTGAGGAAGAGGTTGTCCTGTCAGAACACCTCTGTGTTATATTTATTGAGGTTTGCTGTGGTTCTGCAGCTGTTGGATGTAGATCATGTGTTGTTTAAATCTCATCACTGTCAGTTTTCACTGAAGATAAACAATAATCTACAGACATTATGAGAGAAGAGATGTGCACATGAAACAGAGACAATCACCGCAGTTAATAAAAGTGAGAAGCCACTGAGAAGTGGCTCAAACTGGCTCAAACTGACTGTGACAACACATCTGCTTTTCAGAAGCCCTGAAACTGAGTTATTATCAGAGATGTCCTGCATTACACACACTGTTCTCATTTCTGTGCTCTATTCAGTGAGCAGTTAGCTTTGACTCTGTGTGTGTGTGTGTGTGTGTGTACAGATCTCTGTATGCTGTGTATGAATCAGACGTGAGGGTACGAGGGGTTCCAGGTTTCCGTTTCGTTCCACCCAGCGAGGTCTTTGCTAATATTACCATTAACCCAGATAACGCAGGGTTCTGTGTGCCAAACGGTACCTGCCTCGGTTCTGGTCTTCTCAATGTCAGCGTGTGTAAAGAAGGTACCTCTGTCTGTGTGTCTGTCTGTTTAAGTGTGTGTATATGTGTTTGCATGGGTATATTATGTCAGAGCAGATGCTGGGATGGTCTGCTAACGTCTGTGTGTGTGTGTGTGTGTGTGTGTGTGTGTTGTTTTAGGAGCGCCCATCATCATGTCATCCCCTCACTTCTACCAGGCTGATGACAGATATGTCCAAGATGTTTTTGGAATGAACCCCAAAAAGGAGGAGCATGAAACAGCCATTGACATCAACCCGGTATGTCTATATATCTGTGACTATATAATTTAGCCTGCATAACTGTCTACATCAGGTCTCCAGTTCCAGGAGGTCCACAGACCTGCAGAGTTTAACTTCAACCTGCTCCAACACTGGATGTTTCTAGCACTTTGACCAGCCGGTTCAGGTGGAGTTGGAGCTAAACTCTGAAGCTGTGGAGACCTCTGCTGACCTCTACTGGTGTGTCAAACTGATGTTTGATGATGTTCAATGATATATTGTATAGTATATTGCACATAAACCTGCTACACACTGATAGGCTGATTGACAGCAGTCAGAGACAGTCTCTCTCATCTCTGTCCACCAGGTGGCGTCATTGCACCAGACTTATACCTCTGGTCAGCTTTTTTATTAGTCACCTTGTGTTGATAGTAAAGCTACAAACCAAACAATGGGTGCTTGTTTTGGTTTGGGTTAGTTTAAAGTGGTTGTTTTGGTTTGGGTTAGTTTAAGGTGGTTGTTTTGGTTTGGGTTAGTTTAAGGTGGTTGTTTTGGTTTGGGTTAGTTTAAGGTGGTTGTTTTGGTTTGGGTTAGTTTACGTGTTATGTGAGTTTGCAGAAGGGTTTCTTTTCTAAGTGCAAATGAATGTTGTTTAGGAGACATAAGCTCTCACTTCATCATCTCTGATAAACAAACAGTGTGTTCACACACATAATCACAGAGCCATTCCGAGGTCTCAGTCCACATTGGTGAGTTTAGTAACAGTCTTTGTGATTGTCTGTTATTGTGAACAGTTCAGCCCTCAAATAACCTCTTCATGACGTAAATTAAAATGTCAAAAGATTTGCAAATCTGTTTCATGCTGACATCAAATGTTTAGATGATGGAGGTTGTATTGTTAAAGACAAGGTGTTGTGTGTTTAAGAGCACTCTGTTGATCGATGTGTGTGTGTGTGTGTGTGTGTTTGTGTATGTGTGTGTTCTCAGCTCACTGGGCTCCTGCTTCAGGCTGCAAAGCGTCTTCAGCTGAATGTGTTTCTGAAGAATATCTCATCGTTCAGGTGAGGAAACTTCTCACACGTGATGGTCTCCACTGGTTCATTTTGAATTTTATTGTAAAACTAGTTTGTGTTTGGTTGTCTTGTAGTGCAGTGCATTGCTGAGGGTCTTTGGTGGTGCTGTGTGTAGTGAGCACCTGCTAAACCACTTATAAGTGTGAAATGTTGCTTAACCCAGAGCTGAACTTTGACCCTGACATTCTTGGTTCAGATTACAGACTACTTGAACTCCCGCCCGCCCGCTCTCTCTCTCTCTCTCTCTCTCTTCGTCTCGCGCTCTCTTTTTGTGTCTCTCTCTCTTCGTCTCCCGCTCTCTTTTTGTGTCTCTCTCTCCGTCTCGCTCTCTGTTTCTGTTTCTCTCTCTTTGTTTCTCTCTGTGTCTGTCTCTCTTTCTCATCTTTTTAAAATGGTCAGATATTGAAATCTTTCACTTGTAATCTTTATTTCTGGCATTTTACCAAAAATATTCATTCTTGGCATGAGCATATCAATATAGTTTGATGAAGTGAAATACAGTAAGTGCTGTGTGTGACTGTGGTCATGTGTTATCTGTACAGTAATGATTTGGCAACATTTCCTGCACACTCGACTTTACCTTCGACCTGTAAGATCATAAAGATTCAAATTGTTGTTGATATAAATCCTTCATAAAACCATCAGATAAACATATTCATAAGTGACTGTTGTTTGTGTTTCCAGTGTATTTCTGACTTATCAAACAAAAAATATAGACATAGAAGTGATATATTTTGTTGTTATTTATGACATGAGCTCTGATCCAGTTCTACAATCACAGCAAACTGAGAGAGAGAGAGAGAGAGAACCTGTTTGATGTTTGTATGGTTCACAGAATGTCACAGAACATCACAGAATGTGTGTTGACATGTAGACAAGTCAAACGTCATGCTCACTGAACCCCTGTACAGTCACAGTGAGTGATGTAACAAACCTCAGAGCGTCAGAGTTCAACTCAAACAGAGTTAAACAGTGTGTCACTCGTCCTGCAGATGAGACTGATTCAGAGTTAAACAGTGTGTCACTCGTCCTGCAGATGAGACTGATTCAGAGTT